>DWQK01001529.1:0-15394 GCA_018231225.1 Noctuana stator
CCGATTTTGTGCTCTAAAACTGCAATAATTACTTGACATATTGGTCTAAATTTTGATAAAATTCATTTCAATATAAAAAATGCAAATATTTTTGCACACATCTTCATGCAAATAAATACTTTGACTTGGAACGCAATTATTTCATTTAATTGTAAAACGATGTTTTTTTACGCACTGCAATATAAAACTAATAAAATTTTTTTGTCATTGCATTTTTTAATTATTTATGAATCTAATATCATTTTAGTCTTGGCAATTGACGACCCGTATGGTGTAGTGGTTACCACGCCAGTCTATAGTTTATTTTATTTTTATGATTTTTTTGATAGAATAAAATTTAGTTTGCAAGCTTGTGTATTTCCGCTAACTATATGGCTTCATATCACAAATGTTTGTGACGAATGTAATGTGAGATGCAATGTTAAACCCTAGTTATTTAAGTAGCGTATAATGTGACAATTTATTATATTAATCTAATGATTGTTTAGCTATTAACTGAGAAAATACTAATATTAAATATGATAACGTCCACTTTAAGAAATAAGATAAAATATAATGATATAATTGTTTTTATATTTTTCAACTAATAAACACAGCACTGCACTTACAGTAAAAGAAACTTACAATAAAAAAAATCTATATGCCTTGTTGTTTATACGTTTTTAAGTTACTGTGTTTTATATTACTGCTATAATAATAAAATTTAAGTTTGGTGGTAAAAAAATATTATAAGCTAGCTGTGCCACACGGTTTCACCCCCGTCAAGAATAGTAGCGTAATGCTTGATAGCCTATAACTTCCTCATGAATGTAGCTATTATATAGAAAAAGAATTTTTCAAATCGGTCCAGTAGTTTCGGAGCCAATTCAATACAAACAAACAAACAATCAAATCTTTCATCATTATAATATTAGTACATACAGATAAGCACAATCTATGAGTATCATGAGTAAGAGAACTGCAGTTACATACATATCTTATCATTGCCTCAAATAATATCTCACACACCTGTGCGCTACGCCTATGCCACTTAGTAACCTCAAATTGCACATGTGGCTTAACAGGATATGTTGATAGCAGCTTATAGCTATGCACTCATATTTACGAGTATATACTAATGTAGTACAGTTAGCAAAATATTAACTTGTGTAATAAAGAGGCTCTTTTCTATACTTTGTTTAAAACATATCAGATACGTAGGACTTTACGTGGGCTTAAAAGAGATAAGTTTGTATCTGTGAGAACTTCTATCTTTTCAAATAATACGTGCGTGTGGAAATTGCCATTCGTTCAAAAATAAATGAAACGAAAACATCTTATACTCGTATGTAGGCAAAGTAAATTATATAAAAGGTAAGAGGTATTTGTTTAGAAATCATTACAAAAAAGTAGGATATTGCGTAAATATACATAACGATAATATAGTAAATATTATAATTTATTAGTTAATCATAATTGACGTTATTAAATTTGCAATCTAAGTAGGCAGCAATTAATTTTATTTGAAATATTTTAGACAATAAATTATTATTAAAAATAAAAATCTGCATTAGGTAATTATGTGATTAACTTTGATCATTATTTCACACAACGGAATTCAAATTCAAATTCAAATTGAACTGCTTATTAGGTCAAAAGTATATGTGCATATTCAATGTATGTTTGTGTAAATTGAAAATCAATTGGATATTCGCAAATCGCAATTCAATAGAAAAGCAGTATTGACCGAACAACTGTTACAAGACATTGCGACAGCCACAAACCGTCTGGTCGTAAATTGAACGTTTAATTGGAGCAGCGCTTGAACGCATGCGCGTATGTTGTTAAATAAAGCGCACGCAATTCATACTATTCGCTTTAAGCGCTTTATTGTCACAGCAGTGCACGATCTAAGTTTCTAATCTACTTAAGTCTAATCAATGAAATGAAATTAAAAGTAGCATTACTGTTGCAATTAATTCACACGAACTTAATGGCACACAGTGTGCTTTGATACGAGTACACCGCGATTAAGCTTTAAGCAATTATCGTTTAACTTTAACTGTGCGGCAACCACATTTTACCACGACAGGGAACCACTTAGTCTCTAGGAGCTAGTATAGGTGTAGAAACAGAGTAGGGCCATATGGGCGACGCCCAATCCCGAATCGTGTAATGTCCACTCTATTTTCGGCTACCATCTCGGGCGTAATTAAGGGCGGGCTAAGCAACGTCTGCCTATCTGCCTACCTATATCAAATAGTATCCAAGTACTGTTTCAGGTAGGAATTTTAATATATTTAAGACCAGACATAGACATTTATATCTTTAGACGTCAATAACCAGCGCGATTGTTAGCTACTTATTTAGTATGAGAATAATACTAAATAATAATAATAGCATAATACTTACACATATGCAAGAACATTCACGCGTAGGTACATAGGTACTTATTGCTATTCTACTTAACAGTCCTTGTGCCTTTCACCCTGAGTCCAGTTACGTTTGTCCGTGTCCACGACCGAAATGATTAATCTCTTCAATTATAACAGAACTTTTGGCTCCATTTGTTTTATCTTTTGTTACTTACTTAATTGTGTTAAGTCTTGCCTTCAACTAGGGGTCACCCATACGAGTACTGACCGCACCCGTCGTGCTTAACAGTTAACTTTGCTTAACTACTAAGCAATGCGTACTTCTCTCTTGTGTTAAATAGCGGTGCAATTTTTAAATAAACGCACTTGAGGCTAAAATGCACATGTCTTAAAAAAGTCATTGATTCTTCTTGACCACTGAGCTATAATCGCTACTTTCTTTACCTTTCTCTAAATGTCGTTTCAATTCGTGAGGTTCAAGCTAAAGATATGTAATCAATATCGCTTATCAGTACATATAATTTATGTATCATATAATCATAACGCTCTTTCTCAGGTTTTCCAAACATCCGCTCTACATATTTTAACTCGCAAAACCTGCTTTATCAATTATACAGGGTATATTGATATGACACAGTACTTAATAACATCTGACTTTTACTTTATTTCCCTTATTTTAAAGGTTATGATTTTTACTACTTTTGATACTACAAGTAGTTACCTGTTATCATTGAATTCTTTGCTGCTGCTTAGGGCTCCGACATACCTACTCAGTTTGTACATAATTATTTGACTTATATTAAAATCGTTAGCTTGAATAAGTTATTCATAAATTATGTTTAGTAAAATTAAAGCAGCCTATCTCGTAACCATAATAAGAAGCAGGTCTCTGCTTCATCCAAAGGTCTTCTTAGCCTTTCGATGACATAATAAAGGTCACTTCGCGCGACCTGCCGAATTGATTCAACAGTTATGGAACCTCTGATACGCTGATGTCACGGAGCAAAATGTCATATAATTCGGTTAATGATAAGTAAATTATACCTACAATAAAATTCTTACTGAATCTAGTCTAACCATATTGGGTTTTTGTTATCACCATCATTAGTTTTTTCCTTAAGGACAAGTACAGGACAGGTTAGTCACTAGCACGTATCTCCATCAAGCCGCATTGGAGCAAGGTGGTAAAGAATGCTCCAGGCCTTCCCTTGTTAAGCGGACTCGTGTATTAGTCGAATCTCTAACAATCTTCGCAGTGTTCGGAATCGCAGTGTGAACGCACGCCACATTAAAACTATTAAATTATCAATCAAGATATCTGTGTCGGATGTAGAGCCAAATTCCTCTGCTCTTTTGCGTAATATTGCCTTAAATATTTAATTACCCTTGAAGCAATGAATAGGAAATAATAAAGTCACAACGAAATGCGCATATGTAAAAACACCTTTTACACATTTCGTGTGAATAAAGTCTGCTAAGAAATGTTAAGTTATTTAAAGGTCAGGTAATGTTACTCTCAAATACCCAGTTTCGTGTGTAGGCACCTACTTATATATACTGCTATATTTTTCAGAAATTTCCGCACGCACGCACTTACACAGTAGAGTGAATAATATGTGTTATTTTGTAATAATAAATTAAATAAACAGTTGTTGTTTAATAGATTCACAGCGTTTGGCAATTGATGAACCACAACTCAATCAATTAATTTAAATGTATGTAGAAAATACAAGGAAATTATTTAATTTATTACTTAATTTTTGTAACACTCCTCTGTGATTTTTATTTTAATGATTAAGTAAAACTGAGCTTTATATTTGAGTACAGTAGCTATAATATAATGATCGTTTTACACCTGATAATATAGTCGACAGGTGACCAGTAGTAATAGAAAAATCGTCAAAAATGAATGGGGAAGAGCTCTTTAAGCGTATTTTCTGAAGTGTGGAATAATATATTTTATAGATAGACAAGCTCCGATGCTCCTTATTTTGATACAAAACCACAAATTGAATGTTCCTTAGAAGACAATGTACAATTTTTTGGTTCCGTCACCGCCATTAAACAACAGACAACAGCTATTAGGCAACAACAGTAAACTATTACTTTACGCATCCATTCGGAGTATTACCGAGTGTACGGTTATTAAAACAACGAAAATTTAAAATTCGAACAAAGATGTATAAACAATGGCCGGCTGGCGACAATTTTGACGGTGAAAACAATTTTACGAATTCATCGTACGCTTCAGTAGCAAATCGGAATCTAGTGGAACTAAGCACCACAGAACCAGGTGACGCAATTTGTGCTTCGCTTCGCTTCGCAATTTAAATTATTGAGGTTACAGTAGTATTAAAATGAGGAAATTTTTTTTTTAAGTGAAATTAAAATTTAATAACAGCTTAATAGTGATCAGTACTATAATCGTAGGATATGACAGTAACATATAAGATGCAATAAGAAGTTAGAAATGGTAGGTCCGCGACGTTTTATTTTGGGTGCAGTCTCCCGTCTGTCTCCCGTGCAGTCTTTTGTCTCCCGTCTGCTCACGCAAATTAAAAAAGTAAGATAAGGCTAGCTAATTGATTCATGTTGATGATGTCAGATGAAGTAATGAAACGCTTTCTACTTCAGCAGAACTTCATATAATTAAAAGTAGAACATAACACAGCACAGTGCCAACGGTTTCAAAACAAGATAAGCCCAGTGTTTTGGGTGTTCGGAAATACTATAGTACAAGTTATAATTTTTTTTTTTTAATTTTTTTGATTTGAATTATATTTTAACTCTATAGGCAAGTAAGTATTTGTACTATAATAAGTAAGGTAAGACTGGCTTTTCGGCTTGTATAAACGTATCACCTCTGACATGATTGTATTTTAGGAAATAAGAAAGAAAATAAGCGAATTTAGGAGCAGCGCCAAACAAAATGCGACATTTGTAAATCCACTATATAAAGACATGTCAGTAACCACAGACATTATATAAACAACTAATAAACGAAATGCGACAAGGATCATAAAACCATCCCTGTCACAGATAAATATTGCCGTAGTGGACATCGTCTTCTGTGCGGCAAAACAATTCATACAACCTTACTGGTTCCCGTGTTACAAATTAGTAATTTGCAGTTTGAATTGTGTAATAGAATAAATACATTTACAAAGTCTTACATGAGGTCAAAGCACTCACTATTTATCGTTGCGTAACTGTATATTGCATCTAATCCGTTCACATTGGCTTAGATGAATCATCTTCCTTGCATTTGGATGAAAAATGCAAGTACGCATTTTGTTTTGTAATTTATATAATTTCGAATGCAGTGATGATTATCAGATGGCATTGTGCAAGTTAAGGAATTATTGTATTACTTTCAATTACTTTAGGATTCCGTTCCTAAAACCACTGACAATAAAGAGCAGTGTTTGTAGGAATGATTAATACAAATGATAAAGGCTTCAAATTTTTACATAATGCATAATACTGTGATCTCTATCACTTCAAATGTTGAAAGTTGAATCCGAAGGATGTATCTGATAAATTGTATAAGTGTAACAAAATCAGTTGAAAGTTTTATTATAAAGTCGGGACACAAGTGACTTATGGACTCAGAATTAGTACTTAAAATATCTTTGAACGTGTTTAAGTTTGTTCTTGTCTTATTTCTTACGAAATTTACTATTACGAGTATTGAACATAAAAAACTGATCAGCACCACATACGTACTCCGCGACGCATTGATATTTCAATGCCCAACAACTTACGAGTACGTGGCTAAGTGTGGCAACTTTAAATTACGAGTATGCATGTCAGTTGTCTCTATAAATACTACATACTTATAACTACCTAATTATATAACTGTGAATATTTAATAAAAGGGTTTTTTTTGCATAAATATAAATACTTCTAAAATAGAAATAAACGTAAAAGTTTGTTATAATCACAGACAAAACTAAGGCGGAAGACTGGAACACTAAACATATGAACATTTGACTAACCAAAAGCGTTCAATGCTGTTTAAATGGCACCGTTTATTGCAAAGTACTGATACATTAATGCTCTAGAAACAACAACCAAGCAGTAGCAAGAAGCAAGTCGGCTCACTTCCGCCTTCTATACGATAACTATAGATACTAAATCCTTGAGCGGTACTGAGATCGCCCAGTTATTACATAGCTACCTACACCAGTAGCTAGCCAACGATTATTATTAAGAATTTAAAAGTTGTTTAAGATCTAATTCCATATTCGCTGCTAAAATACAAATATATAAAAGTATTTTGAATGAATGAACTGATAATTTAAATAAATATTGAATAAATTTTATTATAAAGTTATAATTGATTAGAATGATAAAACGGCATCAAATATAACGCTTTACAAAACATTGTAAGTAAATAAAATCATTCCAATACAATTTCTTATTACATTCTTATCGATTTACTCAATAGTTATTTATTACTAGACCTTTTTCTGTTTGTTATAAAGAACATTTTTAGTTGATTGTATTTTATGTAATTGAACAAGGTCTTGCCTTCAATATTTCGTTATAGTTTTAGTTTCTCTGTGTTTTGTCTTCCCTCGTTACACGTTTTCAACTGATTAAAATCTGCCGTCTGTTCATTATTGACTTACGTATATAACCGTTTGCGCGTTATTACTTAAAAGAAGTATCAATTGACTTTGAGTTAGTATCTAGAGATATTATCTTCAATAATAGGCAAAATTCACCAGTCACCTGGTGCAGAAACCGCATCATACCAGTCACCTGGTATGATGCGGTTTCTGCTACCCATAGACACCTTTATTTTAACGTGGAGAAACATCATTGATACTCATTCTGCCCAAATTGATAAAAGAATATTGTTATGCTGGACTCCATCCAATTAAAACTCTACGGTGTTTTACGGTAGGCCTTTGGGCCCTTCAACAACTTCAGGGGACTTGCATTTCGTAGTTGTTTACGCTTAGAATCGATTAGTTGTGTATAATACTCGTATTTATTATTGTTTTATTGTAAACAAGCGATTCTCGCAAACTTTATCCTATACAAACGGTGGTTTGGCAAAAACATAAATTAAAAATACTGGAATTATTTCTAAACGCCATCTGTTGGGGATTTATTGTTACTCTACATTATACAAAAATACACAAAAAATAATCGGTCCGGACCTCTAGGACGAATTTAATGACAAACACGTATATACAGGTGATTTATAAACTCGTACGAGTAAATACGAAGACAGCTTTACAAAAATCTTTATCACACTCTTTTAGTAAGGAAACAAAAGCAATTAATATTACAATAAAGCGCAGTTTTTCGCTTTTGGCCTGCATCCCAGCAAAGGCGAAAGTCGACCGGTTTGGGCTCGCTTTCAAGCAAGCCGGCTTTCCTCGCGAATGTGTAACAACGCCGCAAGTATTTGAGTACTGGGTATGGATCAAGGAAGGTGCGACGAGCTGCTTTTAAAATCGGAGACTCATGTTGCTGTCTCTTTGAAAATCCTAACTTGAACTCCCGACAGAACAAAATTTAAAAAAGGGAACTTGACGACTCGTATGGTGTAGTGTCTACTACGCCAGTCCACCATTCGAAGGGTCCCGGGTTCAATCCCAGAATGATAAATAATGAATTAAAAAGATTTCTGTTACCCGTCTGGATGTTTGTGTATTTTGTGTATACACAAACACCCATAGCACCCAAGACACAAAAAAAGCTATTCTATATTGGTCAAAAACTTGTAACCCTACGGAAATCAATATACCTACTATACTTTTTGAAATTAGCGCGTTCAGACAGATAGACACACAGAGCTGCTGTTTCAAAAAATTGCATTTTAGTACATCTGTAATTTCAAATAAAATCCGCCTCTTACAAAGTATTTTTCTACTATTGAACTTACAAATGTATGACATTACTTTACTATTTAAGTATTCAAAAGTTGATTAACAATATCGCCTGCTCTCACCACTTACACCAAACCGCAACGTTCAAGGTTCCGCACTGAAAGTGGAACCTTGCTGGTGTCAAAGCATGATAACGTGTTACGACTGTCCCACTGATAAAGCCTTCGGAGCCTTTTATAATTTGCAAGCATATTTAAGGTTTATAATAGCAAATGTACTTAGTGAGTACAATGTCTCGCGAACGACTGTTGCGGTTACATTATAAAAACTGACTTTGTATATTAACTAGAAATATTACGGACATAAAATTTTTAATCAGAATGCTGATACATGAATGACCTTACACACATCTCATCTGGTTGTCCCACTAAAGGAGATGTGGTAACTGCACAAAAGTCTAGAAATAGAGTTCCTTTCATAGACTTAACTATTTAATAGATAGGTCTTATCTTATAGGTTAACCTGATAATGTTTCATTACAAGAATTATTAATACAATTAATTCTTTGCTACTTTTACATTGATTAATGTTCTTTCACTTAGGGGTTAAGAATATAGTATTAATATAAGAGAATAGTAAATAATGTATTATTATGAGAGAATAATTTTTTTTTTCAAGTTTATATACATGTCTTTCTTTTTTGATATTTAAAAAAATTAACATATAAAATTAAGCATACCTAAATGAGACAGATGCAATACGTAAAAGTCCCATAGAAATAAAATAATAGTAAAAGCAAGATATATTATATGTTGAGTACATTTACGTATGTGTATTTATTAACGCATGTTTCTTGTAATGTTCCTCGACTATCAATCAATCAAACTTTCATTTGAAAGAGACAATGAACAGTGCATCAATCGGAAATTTATTATAGTTAGAAACCAGACAAGTTAAGTGGAAACATTCTGTCAACGCTACATCTCAAAGCCTTCAGCTTCAACAAAGAAGAGTTTCACGGAAAGTTTTCACGTTCGTCGAATTACGCAAATATTTTCCAAAAACATTGTCTTAATGAGGGCGAATTTAGCATACGAATTAAGAAATGCAGTTAGCGCATCTTCTATGGTCATTCTGTTGCATAACTGTCTAGTCCGCCTAGATCCGATATTGTTATAACGAATTCAGGTCATGTACGAAATCTTTTGTACACTTCACAATACAATTAGTGGTAACACATGGTCCAGTCGTTAGTATGTCTGCGGTATAACCAATGTATAATTTTAGCTAGTTATTGTTCTGGATTTCAATAGGTTTGTCGAGCTGCTAGAATGCGCTTATTGGGAAATTTGCAACAAAGTAACTTAGCAGTTATTTTTGAAACTTTAAATGTAGCAGAAATTTAACTTTTTACTAAAGACACGGTATAAATACTCGTAAATAGCTTTACGCTTTAAACTCACAGCCCCAACAAGTAAGTAGCAACATAAAATATGGTACTGCAGATTCGAGGCAAGATATAAGATTGATTTAAAACTACTTCCAAAGGGATTAGTCGTATTAAATATTTACTCAAGTTAGCAACTGTAAAATTGTTGTAATTTATAATCTGTAATAGAATGAAGGTATGTAATTTCATAGGGTAATTTGTAAACACAATTGTAAGAAGTTATATTTTAGGTTTTTAGGTAGGTACGTGATTGCATTGTTTCATTTGGCATTTGAAAGCAATGCAGCGAAGGTTGAATCTACTTTGGAGTAAGTTTTTTTTTACCGACTTCAAAAAGAGGTTCGACTTAGGATTTTGGTATATGAATAACAAGGATTTATTAGTAACATTTTAGAAGAATTGCATGAAGATGAAAAATTTAACATGACCTATAAATATTTGGAAACAAATATGTACCTAATAAAACGTACTATCTTTAATTAGCACAAATAATAAGAACTTCGTATCTGATTCCATTAATGATAATCGCCACCTAGATATATACAATCTTGATAATGTCTTTATAATCTACTATTAAATGCAATCTTAGTGGAGCGAGCTAAATCGCATTGAGGCTAAGGAAAGCAAGGAAAGTGAGCTAATTTCAAACCAATCTGAATGCTGATAGAGGAAACCCGTTGTCATATTTGCCTAGTTATTACGTGCAGATTATTTTTTATAGTAAACTATATTTACTAATAATTGTATTATAACTCTTAGGTGCATATCTAAGTAAAAGCATTATTTATTACAATTTACAATTACAATAACAAACCAATCATTAGTTTGTTATTTACGTACGAGATTACCGAAACATGATTAACACGATGACACTTGCAAAGTGGTTTGAAAATCCTTTGAAAAACTTTAAATTAGTAGATTGAGAAAAATTTCAAAATTAATATTTTTTTTAGTTTATTTATAAAAAACAGCTATAGGTAGATAAGGATTAATATTTATTTAATACATTATAATGCGTATTTGTATACGTATAGTGGTGGACTCATGACGAGCAATTTAATCTTTGTAAAAAAAAAAACATAAAATAAAACATTTAATTTTAATTGAACTTGAATATATTATTAATTTTAATTCAAATTCAAGGGCACGTCATCATATTATGACCAATTTTGAAGTAATGTTTGATAAACTTAATAAAAACATTGTGTCGCAACTATCACTTATAATTATCATTAGTATAAAACAAGTATCCTTTATCATTATAAGTGGGTTAAATACATGCGTAGGATAGCCGCTTACTTCTAAAGCTATTCAGAAACATTAGAGAGATTTTGTTCAGTAAATTTGATACGCCTACCTTCATGCGGTTTTTGTAAGGTGTTGATTGATAAGTATTAGTTATATTACTTGGATAAGGCTTGCGTAAACATCTGACATTAAAATTTCAACAGCGTTTCTTCTTTAATTAGGCTCTAACGCCTCGGTTGATAATTTTTTTGTAATTTCATTTCTAAACTGTCTTGAGAACTTTATACTTACAAAACATACTTAATATTCAAAAAATTATGTATTTATTTTAAACTGTGTGGATATTCGCGACATCAGAAAGACTTTTAATTACTTTTAAACGAATAAAAACACTTAAGATTCTTAAAAGTCTTAGAGTTTACGGTTTTCTTGCCAAAAACCTAAATATTTTGAAAATAAACCACAGTCTTAATGAAGCCTTTCAAACTCTTCTTTTCCTAAAACACCAATTAAACAGATATGGAGATGGTTCTAAAGATTACGCCTTATAAACTGAATGAAAGAGGGTAGTCTAGAAACATTTATATTTTTACCTATATTAGCAAATAACTACTTCAGTAATTATTAGAAACACACACTGCATTGCACAGTAGAGTAAAAAATTCTGTAGCTAATACGAAAATTAGCGTGTGTTACCATCCAACACACAACATAGAGTTCAATGATTTATGCGTGATCACTTCTGTAATAAATGTAAGAAGATTACTCTGTAATTAAAGTATAACTGCACGCTATTATAATTCTAATAACGTTGAAATATGAGCGAAAGTATTAATGACCGTCAATGCGATTATTGCGTACTATACAAATAAGACGGTTAATTTATAAACTCACGATACTGAGAGGAAAAGATGACTGCTGGTCTAATTTTTTCCGTGTAACAACTGAATTGAATTACAGTTCCATTGCTTGGAACAAGTCTGCTATAAAGTATGAGAACGGCTTAGGCCAAAGTCCACCACGTTAAGTGCAATTACATGCTATTTGAAGACATTATGTAAAACTCTTGTTCGTGCAGGTTTGTAGGCGTTGCCACGTGTTGTCGTCACAGCTAATTTAATTGCAGTTGAAAGGTAAAAAGGATTAGAAGATCCTCTCGAATATAAGGCTTAATTCTTAAACACACTAAGTGCTCACATATTAACACCAATATAACGCAATAATTTTCGAAGGAAATTACAAAAATCTTTTGACATAAAATTAATTATTGTGAGTTATGATGACTTTTTTACATAAGGAAATATAAATTTTTTGTCTATTTCAGTATTTCAAATCGTACACACAATGTGACCTGACCTGATGGCCTGCTTTCAAAATAAATTTAAATATTAACCAACTATTAAATTATTTTTTAAAGTTTAAAAATTAATGTCTAAATTTTAACGACACCGTTCGAATAGCTAAAAACCAGATACTTTCTAAAAACCTTAGGCGTTAATTTGTTTTAATTACTTCGAAGACTCAGTGCGCCTTGACTTTTCTTAGTTAGTCGGACGATTGCGAAATTTTATATTTACGAGCTTGATGTGGTTACGATTAAGTTCGTGAGTATTTATATAAAAAAAAATTATTAAGTGCAAACGACTTAACTCACTTAAAATTTTAGGGAATTCCTGACTAGCCTATACTAGTATACTCGTAGTATAGGTTAGAGGTACTCATAATCTTCCGTCTGTCGACGACTTGGCGCCGGTCTATACGTGAGTATACTCTACTTATAAAAATATTAAATCCACATAATTTTATAAGTTCTAAATATCAGGTCTATCGGTCAACAAGAAGTAGAAAAAATTACAATTAATAGATTTGATTATCAAAAGTCAAGCCAAATTAAAATGTTAAAAAATAGTAGTTTTGCATAAAAGGTGTTGAAATTTGAAATATATTTCAAATTTCATTTTATTACGCCTCATTTAATTTTATTACGCCTCAAGACGCCAATATAATGAAGAGATGACCAACCTTCATCCCATGACATTTACGTTTGTATCTACTCGTTATCCCACGATCGCCCATATTTGTAATACCTTTAAAAGTACTTTTTACATTAAAAGCAGCTTTAGATTTGGTCAGCTATGAGTAATATTTATTTTAATATTGACACTATTTTGGTCGCAGTTTTGTTTGTGTCACATATTTATTCATATATTATGGTGATTAAAATATACTACCTTATGCCGACGACTTCGTACGCGTAATTTTCATAATTAATGGGAGCAATGAATCACGTTGTCCCATACAAACTTTTTCCCCGTAATTCACCCAGTACAATTAGGGCAATTATACCTACCCATAAATGTAGTATAAGGGCCCTAATGGTTTTCAATCATACAGTACAAATGTTTATGATGAGAACTCACCTCAAGATGACACTTTAAAAGATGGATGTACCTATGCTATATTGCAAAAATATTTATTTAAATTTTTATGTTTTTCAATTCATTAGAACATTTCCCGCAATGGCCAGAGTACTGATTAGATATGTGATATGCAAAAATAATTTAACATTTATAATATTATAACTAAGTATAGATTTCGATCAGTACCATGACAAGCGTTTTATTTAACCAACTCTAAGTCGTAAATCGTAATATCTCGGTATTAAGTACCATAATACGTCTTTGATTGAAACGTATGAAGCATCGATAATCCTCGTAGGTTATGTAATAATATAATGCTCATCTGTACACAAGGAAATGTCATGATTTAGAAAGTATAACTATTTATCAAATAATAATTTTATTTTTATTATCTTTATCTATACTAATACTAATAAACCTGAAGAGAGAGTTTGTTTGTTTGATTGTTTGTTAGAACGCGCTAATTTCAGGAACTACTGGATAGACTTTAGGCCATCAAGCGTTACGTTGCAATGCTTAACGCGGGTGAAACCGGGGGAGGGGTCACAGCTATTATACATCGGTATGCGGATAATGTTACAAGCTTTCAATTAATTAAAGTACCAATTGACCTCTACCTACTATAGAAAGGCATCATCTTCAAAACTTAAAATTAGCACAAGGACCCTTCGAGCATGATTTGAAGTAGTTTTTATTTCAATCACATACCTATGACCTTCTAAAATGATGGCAAATACTTTTTTATTGAATTAATGAATATTTTGATCATGCATTATCCTATCCTATCGTGGTCGTATTCCTCAAAGCTGCTTACTTTAAGCTTCGAAACGGCCTCAATAAAACGAAAAAACAATTACCATTCGACAAAAACCTGACATTAAAGAACAAAACGAAATCCCTACAAGAACTACAATAAGATCAACCACTGAATGCAGGAATAAAGTCAAGGACAGTAGATGTCTTGAGAAGCGAGAACCAGTAAATCAAGCCACCTTTGTGGCTAAATGCATCAGAGTAATCAGACGTTAATGTCCATCAGTTGTATTGACATACTGAAGCGTAGGTAAAAAGTCATCCATTGCCTTGGGTGTAATTCCCATTTTAAAATGAATCTCACAGCAGTAAATGTTATTGCTCAATTTTAAAAATAGTTGATCCCCACGACGTCTCGCCTGGGTCGTGGAAAATGCCTTCTTTGTTGCTTAAGGCATAATATTATACCCATACCAAATTTTATTAAAGTCAATTCAACAATTTTAGTATCATGCGCGCATGATAAATATAGAGACAAAAATTTTCAAAGCAGTATTTCCTTTTACCGATGCTCTTGGATTATTTATATTTGATAAACAATGTTTAATAGTTAACTTATCAGCAATTCATTATGTTATTTTGTACTGTTCCTGTTTTTTTTTAAATGAACTATATAATATTGTGTTGAAAAGATAAGCTACTGAGTTCGTAGAGGCTCGTAGCAAACGTAGCCGTAGCTAATGAGTGGTAGCGATTCTCTAAATTTTTAAATGGATTTGACCGATCTTTTCATGGAATGTAAAAACTTTGAATTTTTCGTATCAAAAGTAAAGAATAAAGAAATAATTAATTCATAAATAATCTATAATGAATAAAAATAAAGCTATAATGAATAACGGTCTAAGTTCGACCAATGGGCTATGACTGCCACTAACAAAATTTATTGATCATGATATGATATAGTTCTATGCGGAAGATAATAATTATTCTCTGAACTTTATTTAATCTTACAGTTGATTTATAAATGTAATAGTGTTATGACATATATCTGAACAGATAATTGGTAAAAAGGATATAATTATATGATAGTAAAAGGGCAACCATTACTCAACTTGTTATTACAGTTTTAATTCAATCCTTATGAAGTGTGGTAATCAAATATCAAATCAATTCTGTATAATTGCATAAAATCGAGAACACGATATAATCGTGAAAAAGAGGCAGTGATCAAACCACTGGTCAAATCCGTTATTTTGTTTCAAGTTACAGCCTTAATTTTACTTAGAAATATGTTTATCAATTGAAAGGAAATGCTCATATTAT
>DWQK01001530.1:0-15392 GCA_018231225.1 Noctuana stator
TCACTCTATCTATTAAAAAAACCGCATCAAAATCCGTTGCGTAGTTTTAAAGATTTAAGCATACATAGAGATATAGGAACAGAAAAAGCGACTTTGTTTTATACTGTGTAGTGACAATAAATAGTCGTATTGACGGATACATGTCATGTAAATATTTTATTAAATGTTCTTTATGTAGAGTTTATTTTAAAGCTTAAAGGTGGTCATACTGGTAGTGGTCACACGGGAGGTACTTACCTCTGCCGGCCTCATGACCTTACCTGGCGTGAGATCTCATTCCTTATACTCGTAAGTAGCAACGCTTCCATGTATGATCTCATAGGACTTGTCTCCTATTTGAGGTTGGACGTGGATACCATGACTTAACGTTAGGTGGCCTGTATAATCGTTTGCTACTCATACATAATAAAAAAAAATAATGTATAGCGATGTATGAGGTACGTGTATTAACGAATTGTGTTATTAAAACTTTTTAATGTAATTTTAGTATTTTTTTTTTTAAGAATATCTCATCTATGAGTACACTTTCAGACATTTCATTTACATCTGAAGTTCTTGGAGCTAGACAATTTTTATTGATTCATTTTTCTGTTTTCGTTTTAGTAAATCACAATATATTTTGTAAAGATTGCTAAAACTACAGTGCGTTTGTGAAAAGTTAGAAGATTGTTGAAAAGAAAGTGAAGAACAAAGAGAGAAAAAAAAAGAAACAATAAATTCGTGGGCCAAAAAGCAAGCGGAAGAGTGCAGATAGGCTCTATGTTTGTATGTGTGTATAGTGAAAGTCTCCTATTCTACGCGCACTTGTATACATTACTAGGAAATTCCGTTAGGCGGCTTACCAACGCAGCGAACTCTTTAAGCGTTTGTTTTACGAAGAAGAATTATTTCTTCTATACAACGTCAGTCGTTTGTTTTTTGTATAGTTATGCGGACTGGATGTAGCTGATTTTATTATTTGTAATTACTTTTTCAACACGTCAAGACACACCAATTTATTGTTTTTTTAACTAGTAATAAGCAATTTAGTCTCAGCCTATATTCAGTTATTATAGAGGTCAAAAACAAGTGAAAAGCTGATAAGCCTATAAGCTTAAACTTTGCTCGAAAACTATAAATTTTTCTGTAACTTGCATGCACCTATTTTGGTTATAAATGGTATCTTTCTAGGTAATGCCAGTATTTATGGAAAACTCAAGTAATCCACATTAATAATATAAAGCTTAAGAGTTTGTTTGTTTGTTTGCTTAAACGCGCTAATCTCTGGAACTACAAGTCGGATTTGAGAAATTATTTTTGTGTATGATAGCCACGTTCATGAGGAAAGTTATAGGCTATCAAGCATTACGTAACGCGCATGAAATCGCGAGGCACAACTAGTTTCAGATAAATGACCATCTGGGGTCACCTAATTGCGTTTCTATAACGCCCTGTGATTGACCTGCCTATGTGGTCCGCTGTTCCCACGCCGGAACGTTAGATATGTCCCCGCGATTGGACGTAAATCTCTCCACGAATACTTCGCTTGTTTGTTTACGTTCACCTATTTATAATGTGTTGAATAACGAGCCCTGAGAAATGAATGGGCTATATTTAAATAACGATTTACACTCACTTCATAATATATTACACATATATTCCGTTATATATAAGAGAACGCGATGTTTTATATGCGAAATAGTATACGCGCAATTGTGTGACGTCATCCCTCAGTGACAGTCATAATACGGTGTAGACGATATCAATATTACAATCTGGGTGCGTAAGGTATATAATAAATAATAAATATTGCACAAAACATTGTAAGTTTATCCAGCAAATAAATAAATTGAGATGATCAGTGATGTATTGTCATAAAAAAATTCCAAGTTTATCTTATTACGCAAATGGTAGTAAACTTCTATAAAACCTTGACAGTATGACGTAAGTCTAATCTAATATAGCGCTTATCTACATAAAACAACACACTTAAATCCAGTGAAAAAGCTGTTAAAAATCGTTCTAAAACCGCCATTGAGTGTTCTGTACGTCATCGCAGTCAATCAGCGCGTCGGGGACGCGACGGGATGTGACGTCGATAAGCAACGTCATTCAACGGCGGTGCGACATCTGTCAGTGCTTTCGGTATACCGGGAGACAAATTACTTGCAGGATGTCCGGGGTCCTCTGGCATAAACGTTGCGTGACGTGCAACCGGACCGGTTGTGATGGACTTTTTAATTTTAAGAGGCCGTAGATACCCAAAGTGCCAATCCTACATTTAATTTTTGCCGTAGTAATACAAGAAGTACAAAAACGTAAAACTTAAAGCAACACAAATCCTACTAATATTATAAAAGCAAAAGTTTGTGTGGATGGATGTTTGTTACTCTTTCACGTAAAAAATAATGAATGGACTTTAATGAAACGTTACAATAATATACATTATACATCAGAATAACCCATAGGTTACAATGTATAAAGATATTGTGTGAATCTGTAAATTGTATCTTTATAAATTTCTAGCAATTGCTCGAAATACTAATCCTGCGCAGACGTGACGGGCACCGGCTAACACGTATATCTCTTCTTCATTAAGTCATTTCGATTGGGAAAGAATTTAACATTAAGTATTTTATGTTGTTACGAGTTATATTACGTGTGGAGTCACTCACCACCATGGATCACACTCAGGCCAAGTGACGGCTTAATGAAACTGTCAATGTGACAACTGACATTGTAGTGTAAAAGCAGTTTACTAAAGTCACTATTACAAAAAGCCTCGCTCTCGTGACAATTTTGTTTTCGCATTTAGCATAGAATTGTGTTACTGTTTGCCAATCCTTCATTCATATAATTATAGAATTTCCGAACTTTCTCCATTATAATTTTGATGTTCATCTTCCCTACAATTCCTACAAATCTCCTTAACACTGAAGTATTTTTAGCCGTCTTCTTAGAAGCCATTTCAGGAAAATTTCCAGTCTTCACATCAAATTGATTAGTAGTATCAATTACTTAATCAAATCAAATCAATCGTAATCGTTAAGTTTATTCGTGGGCGTAATGCGGTTATTTTTCTATGGAACGCGGGTTGACGAACTTTTATTGTACCTATGTATTATTAAATATCATCATTTCTTGGTGTTTAATGATGAAACTTCGCGTGGGCTCCCTTAAAGGTTACTTGGTGGTAATTATTCAATGCCTTTTTAAGTCATGTTTTTTGTTATTGACTATATTTTTTTTTATTTGAATAGCAATTCTTTTTATGAGTATTATTATTATAGGATTATAGGTCGTTATTATTATTATATATACTTATGTTGTATAATCATTTGTCGTCCATCAATGTTCATTTTGTCCTCTACATTTGTATGACAATGGCCGTAGTACTTGACATGTTTTCTCTGAAAATTTTGAGTGTTCGCTACAGCTGTTCGATGCGGACGGATGTGTGGACGAAAAGAGAACGGACCGTAAAAATGGGCTTTGTCACATTGTGTCTTGTAAATATAAATCGTCAGAATTCTCAATTTCTCATCAAAAGAATAAAGAACAAAAAACGTAATTACAAAAATAATTGACGTACTGTACTGCTACTCGTATAGGCGACGGTATAGCTTATCTAGGCGGAATAAATGCTAAAAAATATACTGAACGCAACCTCAAATATAATTCAGATATTTGGCAGCGTACGCGGCGTACTCACACAACTCAGCCAAATTGGGCTTTAATAATAAATTGGACAGTTTGTTTTGTCATCCATCCGTAGTTGGCCATTAAATTATGTGATATTAAGGTCATTGTCCTATTGCAGTTCAAGCGGAGACATTTCTTTAGCTGAGCGAAAACCTGTGTAAAAAAAGAATACTTGAAATCTGAAAGGACTGCTACAGGTTTTCAAAACATTAAGATAGCAATACAATACGGAGATAATACTATAGTACAAAATAAAAACAAATCAGGATATTGAGTAATTAAATACGATATGAACGCTCATTAAAATGAATTAAAAGCAGTTGCGCTTCGGAAAACAGCTTTACTGTGTAATTGTATTGACAATTGTCTAGTAGAAATATTGCTAACTAAATAACGGCACTTTAGATGGGAAGGTGGCGTTAACCCTTTAATCCCTTCACATTAAAACTGTTTATTGCTAAGTTAGTTACTTGGCAATAAACAGTTTTAAATACATTTTATATACTAATTAAAATAATGTGTTGTAATATTTTACCGCTCACTCGCTTAATGTAATTCTAGTGCACGAATGGTGTAGTTGCTAAGTCCCATTGTTTCAAATATAATGTCAACGTTGTTTAACAAGCCAGTAGCCACATTGTGATCAATCTGCTTCTCTAATTTACTGCACTATTGTTTTAGTAATGATCGCTTTAATAGACGTATTATAGAGTTGCATGGTAGCACGATAGTAACAATGTTAACTTGTAATTTTACATAGATTTGTATGAAAAAATTTACCTAACTTGAATAGCATTAGTGCTCAGAAAATCAAATCACGACTGTTTTTTTTGCATCCCAGATTTCTCGGTAATGGACGTTCGGAATGAGTTCGCGTTGAATAGAATTCATTAGGAAATAGATCCAAAAATTAATTCGCGATCCTTTTGAAGAGTTGTTGAACTGTGTGTAAAGTCGATTTTGTTCACGTTCGGTTCATCGACCCAATCTGGGGAGATTCGGGAGCGGTTGGGTACCAGGCTGGTAGCGGGCATTAGGAGGTTGTGAGAGCGTACGGGTCAAGGCGGTTCGCGGCGGTGTCGCGCGGGTCGAAGACCGCGACGCGCCGAGGTAGGCCCCGTTACTCCTTCCAACCTATATTGCCCTGGTACTTGCGCGTGTTTTGTTCAAATTAGACGCTTTGATTTGCTTATTTCTTGTGATTTCTGTCGCAAATCAATTTGATTTCTTAACGTCTTTCAAAAAGTTTTTGTCCTTGTGCCCTAGTTGAACTTAAATGGGTTATTAAAATAAATATATTATAGCAGTTGTCTGTCTGTCGAGACAATGAGACTGTAGAAGAGCGTAGTCAACATTTAGAGGACATTGTTCTTCATTAGTATATCCGTGCGAAGCCGGGGCTTAGTTTAGATATAATTATGTTATTCAATTGTTACGTAAAACTGGATTACATAATTTAGTATTGGCTCCAAAGGAAAGAAAAGAAAATATAACAAAAATGCGCTTACGATATGAGGCTCAAAGTATCGATGGCTTAGATACAGTGTGTAAATCAAGACGCGCCCGTCTTAAGGGCTCATTGGGATTTACCAATCGAACACATATCGCGGGATAAAGGGCTAAAATATTCGCTGCAAAATGTGTGAACAATCTCTTATAATATCTTTGTTCCATTTGCAAAGGAAAAAGGGTTTTGCATTTCACAAGGTACTTATGTAGGTATTTATGTATATGATTACATTAGTTTCCTTTTGAAGACTAAACTAAGTACGGGATTTCAATTAATGGGGCGTCTTAAGGTTCGTTTGGATCAAGATAAAAGTATAAAAAGGTTAAGTGACTAGCAATATTTCATTTGGTAGTAAGTGATGGTACATTTGCAAAAATAGTAGAGATTTTTGATAGGAAACGTACCTACAGTGCTTATATATGTACAATATTTCTTTTGATACTGTCAAAATAAAAATACAGCCTAACATAATACCTTCTCCTTTCTGAAGTTGGTAAGAATTAAGTGCAGCGTAAACGTAACGAATGTGGGTCACGGCGGAGGTAATTTGAGGTTTGAGTGCGGCCCTCGTAATTCACGTAATACCAAATTGTTGTCTTCGCTTTGCAAAATTTAAATGCGATCTCGCGTAAACTGTCTCCGAATTGAGTCATGTTTGTTGTTCTTTTGTTTTGGCTGGTATTAGGAAGGTAACTACATTACAATTATTGATGAAGGTTAGTTAACAATCAATCTGATGTCATCGAAACATTGTTGTGTACAGTAAAAAGTAAAAACACTTAACAGTGATAGCCTCGCGGTTGGATGTCCGCATATCGTTCCTGTGGATCTGGGTTCGATCTTTTATTTAGTTAGAGCACCATTAGAGCATTGTGTGCCGATTGAAAATTAATGACACTTGCTATTTGTCTCGTATCGTTAAAATATCATCATGACTGAAAGTATTTAAAAAAAAATCTACATGCCTCGGTGTGAGACTCAATCCCTCAATATATAAATTTCTGCCCTGCCGGGATTCAACCCCAGGACCATTCGAAGTACTCGTCTGGACTGGCGTGGCAATGCTCAACGTCTCAGGTTATTTTGTTTTGCAAATAATTTAGTGTGTTGTGTTTCTTCTTCATATATGACAAAGCGACAAACTATTTAGCAAATATTCACACACATAGTCAAGCACGTGAAGATAACGAATGTAGGCCATACGAGTGTAATCCGCTCGGAGATGCGTACATGGCCGCCACCCCGAATTGTCTCCGCTTTGCATAATTGAAATGCGCTTCTGCGTGAATTGCGATTGTGATACACTTTGATTGTATGGGAGGGAAGTGCCACTAGCCCCGCTCCTCTGTAGTGTAGTTCGCAAGCTGTCTTACAAGCAAAATCGGGCGTGATCAGATCTCGGATATGGAGCCGCTGGTGATAAATTTCATGCTTGTTATTCAGAAGGTAATTTAAGCCGTCGATACCGGCTGTTATTGATAGATCTAAGGAGTCGTTTAACCTGGTCAAAGGCCCTTTGGGCGCTTTGGCAATATCCGACACGGTTGCTATGGTCTTAAACGAGGCACACGTTCAATAGGTGTATTCCTGTAACTGGCACTTCTACTTCTCTCATTATTCCGTGCTTGCTACGATCACTTCGGTTTCTCCATACATCGACTAACAGCGACCCTAGCGAGCACGGGAAGAACTAAAAGTACACCGTGTTCATTGCTCGTTTTCTTACTGAAATGCAACTTTGTATTGTACGAGATTGGCAATGTAGGGCGTGATAGCTCGATCATGTTTTTCTAAACTATCAAAACTCGTACTAGGCTCCCTAAGTATTACTTTTGACGTAATTAATATTCGAGTAGGTACTTCGCAGTGTGCTGAAAACGTGTAATCAACCGTCGTATTGTTCTCTTATTAATGTAATTAATTTTGTTCTTTGAAAATCCTGAATGAAATCGTGCACAGGCTTACATGAATTGAACCTGCGCTGGATCACGATCGCAGAATAGACGTTAGGTAATTGATAAACAAACTGCAATGGTGTTATTCTATATGGATAACAGGCAGTCGATCGTGAGTGCACGGTAGGTTTTGTATTTCAGAAATTGCTTCTTTATTGCGTACATATTGTACGTAGGTATATTTATGTCATTATGTTCAAAGAAAGTTATTTTATTATCATATTGACAGGTAAATCCAATCAAAATGAAAATCTGGGTACCTATATGTCTATTGTTTGTCACAGACTGTTCTCTTAACTATATTAAACGGTTATCAGTTGATGGCTCCAACCCTAGTTCCAAAATACCCTAGTTCTTATTAATATTTAGGTTTGCATAATTCTCAAACGAGATTAACATTAATAACATTATTTTTGTACCATGTAATCATATTTCGGCGAAAGATAAAGAATATCCTGTTAAAAAAACAACTCAATTATTTTATATTACCATTCCCATAGGCCCAACAATGAGATTCGCTTCCGAGAAATCGAATTAATATTGTCCTTAAATTAAAACAGTCAGTCAAATGAATTTCATTGAAGCTACGTCGCCGGCTCGCCGGCGTGTAAACGGTGACGCCGCGTTGTTTCCCCTGTTTTAATGCTTCGGTATTTAATTACAACTTACATTAACATCCAATTAAAAGGCGGAGAGGCGATACGCGTGTGATGGCGACTGAGTCGCGCGCGTTCCTGTACTTTTTTTTTGTCGAGTTCGTAAGTTTTATCGTTTAGTGGTAATACGCCGTGATAGCCCTGTGGTTAAGAAGTATCGTAGGCCTTTTATTCGACAATAGCCGGTTCATATTCAAGCGGCAAGCACCAATGACACTTCTAGTTTATATGCTATTTAAGCAATTATGTCAGCGTTAACGGTGAAGTGCAATATCTTTATAAAACTTGCATGTTGAGAGTTCGTAGGTCGAATCGGCTAGATGACTAAGTATATGTGCTAAAACGATACTTTAATTACATTTCTCAGACAATTAGTTAAGGAGTTATTAAGCCTTGACCACAGACCTTTTCGTTTCGTTCCTGTTTTTGGCCTTGCATAATGTATAATATGTTCCGGAACATATAAATCAAGACGCGCCTGCTTATATTATTAGTATAGATAGCTCCGGAGATATCTATACTAATAATGTAACGCTGAAGAGTTTGTTTGTTTGATTGTTTGAAAGCGCTAATCTTAGGAACTACTGGACCGATTTGAAAAATTATTTTTGTAAATAAAAAGAATGTATTCTTGAGAAAAGTTATAGGTTATCAAGCATTACGTTACTATTCTTAACGCGGGTGAAACCACGTGGCGCAGCTAGTGCGTTATAAAGACGTTTAACACCAAAAATGACTAAAAGGTTGCAGCAAAATATCAGTACAATTTTGTTGTTAACCAGTATACTCAAATATACTCGTAGTGTACCTACTACGAACGGTAACAGCCGTAGCTCATAAAGTAAATCAAAAACCATGGCGTAGAGGAGGTTTAAGTGAGCACAGTTTGTGTAGTACAGTTATAAAATATGGCGGGATGCATTAAAGATTGAAGGTAGCGAGTGTTGGCGGGGTGCCAAATGTAACGCCGCGACGGCCGCGGGGTGCGCGCTGCGATACTTGAAAACTATTACGAAATTGTTTTAAACTATAGCGAGATTCGGGATTTTGTACATACATTTATTTTGAACTATTTTTATTTTTAACGTATGTGAAAGACGAGGGGTCGGTCAGAACGAAAACAAGATTAAAACAACATAAAAAATTATAATGCGTCCGAAATATGTTATAAGCAAAACACAATAGTATCAAAAGACCCTGACAGCTGCCATTGACAATTTTATTTATAAAAGTATTAAAAAAACCTTATTTTGTTTGCCTACAACGTACCTATTCGATGTAGGTAAATTTTTTTATCGTTTAACAGTAGCAGACGAGCATGCAGGTCACTTGATGTTAAATGGTCTCAAAGCAAACAGAATCTAAGCAATGCACAAAATACGATGAAGGTGCTCGAAAGTGTGGCGAATTAAAAACATTATGTACGAGTATCATGTGTGTATAATTGTGTATGTCGCAGCTAAGTGGTTAATATAGTCGTTCAATTGTCCGGCTAGTCTTTTCATTGGACAACGCCATTCAATCATAGTTTGAATAGTTAGCCTAGCCTAGTTTTGAATCAATATGACTATGATATTGCTGATTTACAACATTGATAACGCTTCACACTCACAGCCCCACACTAGGATTCCCTGTGTCGTGGGTGCCATGGACACATACAAAGCTAATTACACGAACACCCTGAACCGAGAACAAAAATCTAAATTCATTATTTAAATTTCTGCCTAGCCGGGGATCGAACCCGGTACCCTTCGAATGGTGGACTGGCGTGATAACCACTACACCACGCGGGTCTTCATTGAATTTATTTTTTCTCCATGACGCTAATATTGTTTTTTTGATCCTTGTAAGAACAAAAAACCAATCAAAATAAGATCCCAGGTTCATTTGGAAGTCATAAATTATGCTTTTCAAATTATTTTAACCTGACTTAAACCAAATCAAACAAAAGCAATTAAACAAGTCAGCTGAGCGTCCTCCAGTACTTTTGAACGTTGTGTGTAGCCTCTCGGCTACTCGACCCTACGACGACGTGTGGTTGAATGGAACAGTTCAATGAAAGGTTTAGCCGTGCAATTGAATGTCTGTTTCAATTAATTGCTTGCAACATGTACGAGTAGGTATACATGTGTGCGCCGTGCGTTGCGTGATGTGCGTCGGATATAATGGCGTAATGGCATGGTATTTATGCGAGAATTACAAGTCTTTGTTGCCATTGCAGTCACTGACCGATAGTGAAACTCTTGTCGTACTTAACCGTCTTGTACCGTCTTCATTTTTACTATTTTGAAGCAATTATAGTAAGTTGTTACCATCGCTCGTGAACATGTGCAATATCAAAAGAATTTCACAATACCTTGCAGGCTTTGAAGCAGAGCCTTTTAGGGCTTTTTTCATGAACCTCATGTCATAGTTCGCCGGTATCCCTCAGTAAGAATATCGTTCGTAATTTAGACGTCTGTGGTAGGAATGAACATCTAAAACTAACCCAAGCAGTATAACTCGGCTTCGCCTAAGGTTGACTGGTAGAGAAAGTTCATAGCATTAAGTCCCTCTTTAATACCAATATTGTTAAGGTTCTTTAATAAGCAGTGAACAAACACGCTGAACAAGGAAGAAGATGCTATGCAGTATGCTCCCCCTTTCAAGTCACATCGTGAAGTTGATATATATACCTATCTATGTACAATATGCGTAACAGTCCACGGTTTCAATAGCCGCGACCGATTAGGATTATTATAAATAGCTGTTCTCATTACCCAATTAACGACACTCGGATCTTACGTCAGTGCCAATAAGTGGATTATATTGTTGCAGTTCTAGTTCTAGTCGCTGTTGTCTTGTCTTTATCTTACAGCGTAATGTTATACACATAATAGGTATGCTTATAGCATCCGATGAATGTCACTCTAGTAGTATTGTTTTATCTGGTTTCATAAAAGTTCTGATATTTGTGTTCTAGAATTAGGATGTTCTTTTTTCGTTTTTATTATTATTGTACCTCACTGCAATATTATTTTTATTACATTGGTACAAATTTTATCGAAATGTGCACTAGAAAAATGGACTACACGAATGATTAGGTCACACTGGAAACCAGTGGCCATGGTACTTCTTCTTGCATATGCTGACGGTGAGTTTTGTTAGGTTACGGTTTTAGGTTTATTTAATTGAAATATATGTATGTACCTAAGTTGCACCTAAATAATATAAGTAATAAACTTTATCCCATTCTATATCCTGAAAGTTGGTAATAGATCAACCGAAAAGTAAATCTTCAAATCTATGTAATTTTTTTAAAATATAAGTATATTGTGGAATGTAAGTATTTTTAAAACTATTTACGATTTAAACATATTGGAAGCTGTCCATTATACAAGCAGGTCTGTATATAAATTCCACGCATAATATGCTGATATTACAAGTCAAGATTTATTGCGATGTGACTCCTGATGAATTATGTTCGGGTCATTTGTTCAATGCAGATTACGATCACCTGTCCCATTTTAACGTAGTACATAGAAAGGAGACGAATATATCGATGCTCACTCTAGCTTCTACACGTTATGGTTGTTTAGGAATTGTAAAAGGCAATAGTTATGGTCAACGCACATTATGGAAAATGTGTACGGTATAGTCCTAACTCGTTATGTCTCTTATAGTCATCAAAAGATTAGTGTGTTTCTATGTGATATATAAAGGTGATATTTAATAAATTGTATTTATATGTGTATTTATACTTAATACCTAGCAATGAATTACACGTTTAATCAAAATCGAACGAACTACTTCTATTCCTATCCTTTTAATCCACACAAATGTGTGTGAGTTATGTATATGTCGTATCAAAACAAGAATGATTATTACTTTTAATATAGTAATCAGTTGTTACGCGCACGTATACATACTTTGTAGATATTCTTACATTTTTTGTTTAGTTTGTTGGCTTGTCTGCAAAACTTAGACATTTACGAGCCCGGCACTATGTGGTGTCGATTTGAAATGTCAGTGTGCGCACACCGTAAAAATTCTGTCTTTCATTTTATACCATAGGTATAGGAAAATTGTTTAATTTCAAAACGAATCCGCAACATTAATTCATTCCGTTATTTTTTATTTGCAGAAATAAAAGTATCAACAAACAAAGCTCGTTACGAAGTAGCCGGTGACAAACTAGACGGTAGATAAATGTAAAATAGTTGGTTAGAATTTACATTTTGATTGAAATTTTCATTCGATCCTGCATCCCCAGCGTTTCGCTTGCACGAGTACGGAACGCTGAGTAAAGTTTCCGATGGCGGGGGTTGCTGATTAATGAGAATAATCGATAGTTGAATCGTTTTATCTCGATTTCCTTCTAAAATTCGACTACAATTTGCATTAAAACTGCATTTCGTTGGTATGTAGTAGGTATGTACAAGCAATAGTTCGTGTACTAATAGCATAGTCAACAGGTACCTACCATTAGCCATTCCCTGATCTTGTACGAGATATGATTACTATTACTAGGTTTTTTAAAACACATAAAAATCGATACCAATTCACATTAAACACGCATCGCGTTACGACCACCGCCGGGAGATTGAACCTGGAACGAATCGTATGCGCGCCATTAGCGTCTCGATTACCTACATTCACAGGTCTGTGTGACTTACCATGACAACTTACCACACAAACGTGGAATTGTTCCGATAAAAAGTTATATAGGGAAACGCTTTTATTGTTGGGTGAAGTGATGCTCTTTAGATTAGGAATACTCGAGTTATGGCAGTATTTAAATGCAAGGGTTTTATTTAGGTATTAAAATTAATCTTTGTTGTGTAACTTACATTCGTTTTCACCTACTGGCCAGTGTTACAGGATCTTTTAATTTCTTATGTCATGTGCTTTCGGTTTGGGTGAAGTAGGTATTTACTTATTTATGTTAGATTTTATAAACGACTGTAAAAACAAATTACTTATTAGAAATCTCTTAAATAATTGAACCCTGAAATGGTATAGTTAGTGAAAACTATAATAACTTACGAAACAAACAAGCAAGTAGTAGATAAAGGAATTAAGGAATCAAAGAAAAGTGTTTTCCATGTTGGCACTTAAAGGAAAGAACGGAAATAGCATGCCGGATACTGAAAGGTAGAGAATTCCATACGGTAAATAGGCACACAGAAGCAGTGAAAAACTTATGGATATAGGAAATACTATGTTCCTAAAAATATTTTCCATTTATCAGAAGAAAGATACGAGACAGACATATAATTATTTGTCCCTTTTAGACTCTTTTGTGAGAGAAATAATAAAAATTCGTCAAAAAGCAACAAAGCGCAAAATGCAGTGACAGGCGGCCAGTAACAAGAATGTGATGAATGAATTCACAGAAATATAAAGTGTGGACATTTCGCGGATAAAATCCGCCGGCGGTTCGCAGGGAAACCGATGCTACATTGGAATTTCTTGAGTGGCATTTGTGTACTTAGAATTTTAGATAGAATGTTTGGTATGCATAATGTGACCTTTCAGTTTTTGGCTTAAAACGGAAACAGTGATTTGTTAAGGTATGCCAATTAGGTACTACATTTGAACCGAAAACACACTGTCTTTACGTTTAAAGTTATCGATATTACGATAGAAACATTAGCAACAGATTTTTACTAATATTTTTCAACTGTCCACAATATATTTCCACTAGCTATTGTATTGTCAAGATCGCCAATTTTCTTGGGATTTTGGAGACCTACCTAATTGCAAACCAGCATGGTAACCACTACACTACACGGGCGCATTGTAGTATATATAAGGTGGATAATATGTTCTGATGGAATGTGATTGTGACTATCCAATAGTCTCTTGCACGAAGCGTGAACACATAATCGGCATGCTGCCGTGCGTCGACCGCACGTTTGATACTCGATCGAGGATCAGCCGAGGTATTCGCAGTCGATGCGGCAGCTTGAGATAATGATTGTATTATGCTTACGATGAATAAGATGTAAGCTATTTTCTAAATCACTGTAATTAGTATGTTCAACATAGCGTCATGTATTTTCTTGAGTAGGTATTACGTATATCGCGAACAAGTTGTAGCTACTATAGGACAGGGATTTGTGGAAATAAGTCTCTTTAGTTCTTGCAGTCTTATATTAATTTCTCTATTAATTAATGGTGTATTTCGATAAAGCAGTGATTCACACTTTTGCTGTGGAGAATGTAACTTCGTACGTAGCTAGTACAGCAAATTACCAATAAAGAAAGTCATTTTAATAAATTAATTGTTTTTTATATGAGAATCCAAAAGTCGAATTATAAATCAAGTTCAGTGACATATCAACAACAAAATAAAGAGTATTCACTGTATTTTTCACAAGAAATTTTATACGGAGTTGTGAAAAAGAGATTTAAAAAGTTCAATCCTTTCAGATACCACTCAGCTCAACACTTTACTGCAAAACAAAAGCGGCACAACTCCAACACTGACTTTATTTTTCCTTAACATTGCCAATATGAACTGGTCGATTTTCTAACATTTTATTTTAAACTCTTTCACTAGCTTCGGTTTATAAATAAAATACTACACTGGAGTGGTCTATTTGCGTTCATGTGTTCGCTCGAAATCAGCCCCTATTCTTGGATCACTTTTGCTTTTACAGTTGCATATTAAAATCGTCCGTGAACTCGGTTTAGTTATCGTCTCTTTCTTATCATGTCTCACTGCAAGCTGTTAAACACCTTATTTTACGTGAGGAAATCCATTATGGATACCCATTCTGCCCCGAGGAAGATAGAAAAGTTAAGCTGGACTCCAAAAGCCTCACGGTTTTGACTCTGACTCTGACTTGACTGACTCACTGACTTATATCAAATCACAGCCGAAATTGCTGTGCCTAAAAGCTTAAAATTTGATACAGGGGTTCATGATGTAAGTGAGCACTAAGAAACGATTTCAATTAATTACAAAACCTACGCGTACGAAGTCGCGGGCATAAGCTAGTACCTTACTATCTCACCGATATATTTCTTCGACAATCCCCCTTCAATATATTAGCCAACTATGTCTAGTCTCATAAATTATTCACGAGACTTAACATCAACTAATTTGAACGCTTAACCCTCTATGTAGATTAAAGTAGTAGCATTAGTCGTTACTAGTGGTCTACTCTGTAACTCCGCAAATAAATTTTCGGATACGTGCGAAATTTTTACGAAAGTATGTAGAGCACATTCTGTTCCTACTCCACACTTGCACCGAGGGCTGGGTTTTTCTCTCAAACAACTTAATCGGTAATGTGCAGCGACCACTTAACACCAGGTGGCCTGCATGCTCGTTCGCTACTTCTTATAATAAAAAAAATATTTTTTTTTTCATTGAGGCCTTATAAAAAAAATAGCTTAAAAGAAGTATAGCATAGAACAGGTCCGAAACTGCGGAGGAAACGGCGGTCGTAGTGAGTAAAAATTCATGAGTAGAGTAAAGCTTTTGCTATAAAACAATTGTATCTTTTATACATAATAAGTACTACGTTCGTAATGTGTAAAGAATAGACCCTCAGAACTGAAACTCTGAACAAGCGACGCGGAATATAGTCGCCGAACCCA
>DWQK01001531.1:0-15383 GCA_018231225.1 Noctuana stator
GGGTCTCAGTCAGGACGTACCATCAGTTCAGTTCAGTATCCGCGCGCAACCGGTGTGTGGTACACGCTTCCAAATGCCGCTCGTGTTTTCCCGCGCTCGGGCCGTTGACATAGGTACGTACACAAACTTACTTTAAAATAGTTTCAAAATATTTTTAATGTGCCAAAAAAATTATAAATGTTTCAAATTATTTTCTCCTGGAATAGTCACAAGTCGAGACGGTATTTACCCGACGTGAACTTAAAAATTGGTTTCTGATATTAAATTACGGATTTGAACGACCCGTCGATGACTGACGGTAATTGTTTCATTAATTAGATTATTTACTCTGGCATCTGCCACTGATAAAAAAAATGGGACGAATTTTAACTTTAGCTGGAAGAAAACTTATGAGGTACCGATTTTGTGATAAACGTTTAAGTTCATTATATTATTAATGAAAAAGGGTTTTCAATTACTTTGTATGAAAAATCTAAATTTTTGACGTCAGAAAATATACTTAGCTTATACATGTTCATTTCATAGTATAAATTTGCGAATACGGGGGATAGATTAGGATAAGGTCTGTTTTTCTCTGCGGTAGGTAGGTATTCATATTTTACCACTGAGTTCTTCAGATTGAGGCATGTAAATAACATTTAACGAAAGAAGAAGATATTAGATATATAATGATGATATTATTTAATATCTAATAAAACGTTTTTTGCCTTATTTTGGGTTAGTTAAACAAATAAAACGTTAGCGTAGGCGACATTAAAAAAAACTTCCTAAAAACCATCTTTGCTTCATCTTTTGACAATCATTTGTTATGGTGCAAAATGGTTCATAATAATATTCTGCATAATTTCATTCAAATGAGTAGTGCAAACAATTTAAAAACAACGAACGCCAAAGAACTTTAAAACCATCACAAAAGCCCGCGACCTGTTTCGCGATTAAACAATGTTAAACCGTTTCTGGTTCTCTCTCTGTGTGTGAGAAATATATAAAAAGATATTTACCATCGTTGAATTTTTTTAATACTTTAATGGAACTGGACGGTCCGTATCTATCTATAGATAGAAGGCAGAAGACTTAAAAACGGAGACCTATCATTTTGTTTGTTTGTTAAATTACGGCCAAACACACTACATATACGTAGGTATAATCATTATTTTTGGTTATGATGCGTAAATTGCAAGTAGCGCAAGAATGAAATATTACTAAAAATGTAAAATGTAAAATACTAAAAAGGTAAATGTTGCAGGTAAGGGTTAGGAGGTCCCCAGTAAGGTTTAGGTGGCCCTTCTCAAGTCTTAAACATTGATTATTATTATTAGACAATCATGAATATTGTAATTGACTTAATTATGTTAGTATTAAGCATGCGCCGTAACTTTTATTTTTTGGTAAGAATTTTGTTAAGTAAATCTAAACGAAGAACGTAGCGCGATCGAAGAGCGTTTACTCGTTCTAATAGGCCGGCAATTGGAAAAATGCTCTCTCGGCGTTTAACCCGAACACGAAGGTCAACAAATTTTGCTGAAATCACAAAAAATACTGAACACAGACACGGTACGAAGGACATATTAAATACCTAGCGGAAACCGCAACTTAACTAATTCAAATAATGATAACGAAGTTTTTTATGTTATGCCACCTATTTTATTGCATTTTTTTGGGATTCTAACGTTTATTATAGGGAGACCTAGCTCCTTTGACGGGAGCAGTATAAAAATTTACTCGGGGACTGGAAAGAATTTTAACGACGTTTTAACGATCAAAGTACTTTCCTTACCCGCTATAAAACTTTTACCGAACACGAAAAGTACACATTGTGAATCTTCTTAATCAGTTATTCTTTTATTACTGGTTCTTTTATACCTCCGACGATCTTGGTAATATTGTAAAGGGAGGTGGTGATTACAGTTCATAGAAGCGATGACGAAATAATAATTGTGTGTTATAAATTTGCTGCGAACGTAACAAATTATAATTAATTATTAAGTAACAAAACAACAAATATACTTCTTTATTCCACATGGACATTTTTTATAATGCTTCATTGTCATCTTAGTAAGAAAATATGTTGTCCAACATTCCTAATTTCTTATCCACAAACTATTCAATATTTAGGTAGGTATAATTGATAAGTAGACGACGTAGCCAATACTTACAAAAAGAGCTAAATAGGTATATCTTAGTTACTAACGTCCTTCTTTTAAGGTCGATTATAAAGGAATACCTTAAACTCGTACCTCGTATATTAAACGTCACAATATCGCTGAAGTGAGACGTTACAATGTTGTGTGTTTGCATTGTATACGTTATTGCTTTGCAGTTTTATGCGTCATTTCTCGATAAGAGACCGTGTGATATTGTCATGTCGATACGAAATATTGTGCATTTGAGAAGAAAATTCTAGATAATGCTACATACTTTGATAATCTACGGTAAGTCTACGAAAACTCGAAAATTTTTAATACTAGTATAAAGAATTACTATATTACTCTCAATTCTTTCGAATTTTCGTGGAGCAACCGCGAGGGAGTTTTATACGTGTTCCATATAAATAAGATCCCCGTAGCGGTTTTGGTAAATAGTCTCTACTCTTACGTTGGTATCTGTTTACTCGTTGATGAAACCTCGCAAAATTCGATTTTTTTCAATTGAAGGATTTAAAGTTTAATGTTAATTTTATAATAAGTATACCAGACCTGTTTCGAAGATTTTGCCGATTTCACCGACACTTCACACCTGTGTCATTATAAATATGATAAACATTATTAAAATATCGACTATGATACGGTAATCGTGGCAATAATTCAGCAATTTCAGCGAATTTCGCTTATTGTTTATTTTAAATAAAATAACATTCGCATTCGCTTTGCTCTTTGTTTCGCTCTACCGTATTTATTTAAGCAAGAGCGGTGCTCCGCAAGAACAACTTACGGCACGATAACCATACGAACATTATTTAAACAGACGTAAAAGCTCATATTAATTAAGAATTATTGTGGCAGAAGTTGTATAAGGATTAAGAAAATTGTAGAATCGTACCAGTTTGTTAATAAAAGTTACTAAAAATGATTAATAATTCCTTTTTTTTAAATCTACGCTTGCTTTGGGTTAAAATTCTGACTGTCATTCATTTTCGAAACAACGAAATCCATTTTATATTGCTTACAGTCAACTCCATAATTATTGGATTATGGTATGGTATGGGATTATGGGTGCAGCTTTTTAAAATACTATTATCATTTCATTGGTTGAATGCTGAATTTAATAACCAATCAAATTATATTCGTTTCCCATAAAACAAAAAAAGATAGAACGTGTAAATACAATCTTAGGTAGCTCGATAAGTTTACTCCCAAGTTTATATAGGTTCAGGTTATAAGTATACAAAGCATATAAATTAATATACCATAATGGCATCCTAAAATGAAATAAATTAAAAACAAACTCGCTAACTAAGGTTTTGTTAATTTACCGAGGGCTGAAAAAGGCTATTTCAATTTGTTTGACATTTCTGTTTCATTAAGCAACTACTTCGGTATTCTTTGCTCTTAAAACTTCTTCAGAAACTACGTGTAACATACGGCTGTTGTTGTTCCCCACAAAACTTTCTAACGCTACAAACTATAACCTAGTGTTGTAAGAAACTTTTAAAATAAATTGCAACTCTATTGATATATAGGAGTCGATACGAATTATTTTACTTCTCAAACATTGTAGTAGCAATCTGTTGTTTTTCCCATCATATACATATTTAGAAAAAAATCGGTAACGCTATCAACGTTTTCAAAGTGCTTGTTGATGCAAGGCATCATTTCCTCCTTCATCCTCCCCATTCGACCCTCTTAGGGATGAAATATCAAAAATCCTTCCATTATAGACGTTTTAAGTTCATTTCACGTTTCAGTAGTTTAGGCTTTGCGGTAATGAATCAGTCGGTCAATCCAATCCCCAGGCTAGAACCACTTAGCCTGCGTCCCCACGCAAAGGCGCGCTTTGTGTGTTCAACCGACTACCTATAGTGAGTGCTCCGAAGAATTATACGAACTAATGCCTACGTCGTTATTCCTGCAGTCTACCGTGTATAGTGTATAAATAAAAGACTGTCGACCAACTAATACCCCTTTGGCTCATCGTTTTCTTAGTGCTTTATAATAAAAATAGATTATCTCCCATCTTGTATGTGTTGATGAAACGTTAGGATAGAATTTGGAAATTAACCCTATAAATATACCATATATAACTACTAACCTAAATTGTTTGGAACTTCGTATCAGCCTTGAATATTTTATTGAATGAAATAATATGCAAATCAGCTAGCTGAAGTTATACAGTGAATGATCCACAACATAAAGGTTATACAAAGTATAAAGGTTAAAATGTCACCTTTATCGTGTAACAGATAAGAGTACCTACTTGTTATTACGAGAATATGATCGATTTAGAAATATACTCCGTCATAAAGATTGATAATGGCAAACATAAAAGCAAAGTATATGGTTGTACGCGACTCGTGGTAACACGTGGATCAGACTTTTCACAGGTACCTAGTACCTAGATAGGTAGGTAAATAGCCTCAGGGTAGGTTATTAGTACATCTTCTAGCTAACTAGCAAAAAATCAAATTTCACTCGAAGCGATCGAATGAAATAAAACATGGCCGAAATTACTTGTGCTGTGATACAGACAATTGCGTATGTACCTAATCGTAGTGATCGCCAAATACATATTTCAAGTAATAAATTGTGGTGTCTTAATGGCGTCGTTGTGAGGCGATTATGGTTGTAAAATAGCAGATAGACCCAGAGTCATCTGACAACGTGCGAACTCATCCTTCAATTATTTATTGCACAAACATCAGTCCATAGAGTCAAAAGCACATTAATTAATTAATGCATAGAGCCGCACATCTTTTACCCGCTAGTGTTAGCTCAAATGGAATCAGATTTATTTAACTTTCCGTACAAACTTCGCACCTTCTTATCCCATATTACGAGTAAGAAGGCTTTTCTAAACTTTAACGGCAATTTATTCAATACCTATTTTAAACATCACAGAATTTTCTATGTAGCTTCTTATTAAGCTATTTCCTAGCTTAATCTAAGTAATAAGTTTATGATTAGTTATTATTAAAAGGTTAGTTAGTATTTTTATAGATATGGACTGTTACGTGTTACAGAATATGTTCTATTAATTCAAATGTATTTTGTTTTACGGTTATCTATGCCCTAATTTTGCATTAAAGTATGTGTAAAATAATAATAATTTTTTTTATAATTTATGTCTAGCAAACAGGCAGGCAGGCATGCGCCACCTGATAGTAAGTGGTCATCGCCGCCATGGACACGTGCAACACAAGCGGAGCCACCAATCCGTTGCTGGCTTTGAATGAGAGCTCTTTTAGCGCCTTTTTTGAAGAACCTCATACCGTAATCTGACAGAAATGCCTCTGCGGGGACATCATTCTATAATTTAGACGTTCGTGGAAGAAAGGAACGTCTAAATCGGACCGTGGAGGACCGCCACGAGTCCAGATGGTGACGATGGAATTTTAATCTCCATCTTCAGCATTTCATTTACTTTCTATCCTCAGCATCCCTTTACTTTAGCACAGTCGTAAAAGTGTTCATTCTAAAAGTCCGCTTTAAAACTATACACGGATTTCATTGCAAAAACCAAAGATTTCTTGAAATGTTTTTATTTCGCTTTCGCTAACACTTACATTTTAAAACATAATCCTACATAACAAAAACGTTTCATCAAAGCTACAATTTAAAAAATAAAACAGTACAAAAGAACGTGACTTTTCAAAGTTTTTCTGTTGAATAATTAAAATCTTCTCCTGTGCACCGTTCAATTTTACAAAGGATATATTTTTATTAAAAATAAAAGGAAATCAAAAGAAACGGTAATGATATCTAGACAATTACCGATCATTTAATGGAGAAATTTAGAAACATGTAATTTTATATAACTAAATAGCATAACAAAAAGAGAGTTTTTTAGGATCATGATCGTGAATTTCCTAGGGAAAAGGAAATTGAGATTCGTTGAGCTCGTGAATTTCACGATTTCCCTACTTATTCACGATCACGTCTAATTGTAAACTATGGATCTTTTTGAGATCTTTATTATACGAAATTGGTATAGGATTGACCTTCATCACTTTGATTTTATTTACTCGACCCGTCTGATGTAGTTTGGTTACCATGCTTGTCCTTTATTGGAAGGTTTCTGTGTTCGATTCTCAGAACGGCAGAAGTTTAAATGATGTACTTATTTAGATTCCATTCCCAATCTGGGTGTATGTGTAGTTATCTTTGTATAACATTTAGCTTATAAAATAACTCCATAGTTAAAAAACAGAGCATGGCTTAACGGGAATATTTCCAATAATTTACACGCTATATAAACTAGGCGCTTAAATGGTTCGATGACAGGTCGCAAAGTTTAAAAGTTTGTAGGATAGTGTGAACGATACGAGCACTTCGGCAAAGTTGCCAGTATTACCTATGCACAATGTGTCACGGCATTCGGCATTGTTCCCTGCGTGATTAACTCACAGCTCTGACTTTGATGGAGTTATTTTTAGCTTTAAATATACAGTTAAGTTGAAAGCACTGAAAGAAACAAGAACTGTGTAACAATTGCTTTAACATTTACTTTTGTAAGGAAATTATCAATGTGAAATATGATCATTTTGTTATTAAACTTTTCGTGAGTATCTACATACATTATTATACACAAAACAAGTTCTTATAAAACTACTTGCTAATGCGTACTTTTTGGGAATGCCTTCCCTTTTATGTCCCACTGCTGGCTACGGGTCTCTTCCAACAACCAAGACAACGTGCTTCAATATAGATTGGTGTAAGCAGCCATCAAGTGTCGGATTTTATAAATCCGCTCAAAGTGCCTCCGACCAGGCTTAACGATTATTATCTGTCGACAAATATGTCGGCTGCCTCTTGGGAATAACTGACTATAATATCACCTTTTACTCTAATACCTTGCTAATATATTTTTAAAGCACGACGTCAGAAACAATTTTCAGGTGTTATTTATGTGACCTGTATTTTTCCGATAAGGCCAACTCACGTGACATCATAATATTGTTCGAGTTGCTTTAATGGATTGAGTCAATATACTCTAAATGCTCAGCTCGACAGTGGAGAGCTAGTGTTAGGTATATAGTGGTGAGACAACGTAATAGGCGAGCTAACATCATCCTACCTGCCACCTCTGTTGACAGCTTTTGTGTAATATTTTACATGCAAATAGGTTTCCCGCAATAACGCGCCGGGTAATACTACACGCAAATTTGCATGGAATACGCCATAAGAGCTTCTCTACCTATAAATGAAGCGTATTAAAATATGCAGCCTAGAAATCTGTAATAGCTAAAATCTGCGGCCAAGGTCTTGTGTTCTATTAAAATATGACGCTTTTGCGAATACAATTTTGGACTACAATTTTCCAACACCGAGCATAGAATTGCGGGAAACTGGGTAACCTAGAGACTGTTAGCGCACTCAAAAACTCTCACTTCACTTAACAAACTCGGCAGTCAGTTATCGTTTAAGTGTTATTTATAAAGTTACTTTCCACATTTTTAAATTAAAATTTGACCTTATTTGTATCAGCACGTTACAATTGATACTTGGCGTCGTTTTTATGCCCATCTGTTGTGACGTAGATTCTTCGTATATTTGGGACTTTTTCAGGACACATATTATTTTATATCAAATTTTCACGACTTTTGAAAATACTTAGTTGCTATTTTAGTGGGTAATGCAATGAATAACAAAAGTTTAGATAATATCTGTGCTTCGAAGGGTACTTTAAGCCGTCGGTCCCGGCTGTTGTTAAGCCTGGTCGGAAGCACTTTAAGCGGTTTAATAAAATTCGACACCAAAAATCACTAACTCGTATCTTCACCAATCTTTATTGAAGCCAATTGTTGGTTTGGTTGCTCCACAGAGATCTGTGCCCAGAAGAGACCTATAAAAAGACTTGCAAGCACATATTATTATCAAGTGAGAATAGGTCTCCTCAACTTCTTTACTTCCCTTGAATATTATCATTCTATTTTATTTACTACTCCATGGATACGTTCACAAAAGCTCAGTAATGTGTTTACGTGCCTCCGGCAGAAGATAATTACGGTGGAAATGGTTGTTTTTATTACGCCAGTCTGCAGGTATCTGCAGATATTGAACAATACCGGCACTGAAGCGCCTGCCCAATTTGCCACCCATTCCGAATCAATTAAAACATAAATCGCATCGGGTTCATCGCAATAAAATCAGCGTTAAAAACGTGCTATGATTTGCTGTATATAAAGTATTTGTGTGTTTCTACATCTTGATTGAACTCTGTCATAATTGTCCATTTTTAGAAGAGTACCCTGTAATCGACCACTGAATGGAAAATCGCCTGCAGGGATTAATGATTTATACTTAAATTTTTATTAGCACTATACATTTTCTTTAAAAATAAATACCTATTCGTGTTTGTAATATCATGCTTCTCGCTGCAAGCAAAATATTCACCTTAGAGACTCAGTTGCCTTACCCACGGAATAGCGAGAGAGGCCATTATTATTTCCGTGACTTTATCTATAAGCTCTAAAAACACACAACATTACAAACATAAATGGTAAACCAAGCTAAACTTTCAACGGATAGAGCAGAAGTTTCTAGTCTTTACAAGTTTCAAACTTAACCTTATTATTAACTTAGTACCTACGTACGTAGCTTAGAACAACAGCATGGTATATGCACAATATGTACATCCGATGCTAGCGCAGAGGGTGTTGTTTAGGTTATTATTACGTGTAGCTTAGTTAACTAATTTTGCATTACAAGTATTTGACAAAGGCCAAAGCTGTACTTTTTAGTTTCATGGCGAATAGAAGTATGAAACAGTATAGTGTGAACTCCATTGTTAACCATTTTTTCAATTCTTTTACTTCAATCCTTATCTTAGCGACATTTATGATCCCCATGTATTGCTTGCCAGTTGTTAAAAGTTCAAAGACCTTTCAACAATAGGGTGGTTATAGAGAATAAGGGTTATAGCGGTTACCTAGTTGCTCATGCCCTGTTAAACAAACCGCGAGAAATAGCATTTGAGATAATGAGTCGCCTTTCACATGCGATTAATTTTAATTCGAACGAGACGCCGCCACCGAAGATAGAATGTTTGCTCAATAATATATGAATTTTTTCACACACTAAGGATTAGTTTCATCAGTATATGATAGACTACCTGCGCCCTGCGGTTTCACCCGCGTTAAGAATTGTAACGTAATGCTTGATAGCCTATAACCTTCCACATGAATGTGGCTATCATATATAAAAAGTTTTTTTTAAATACGACTTGTAGTTCCAGAGATTAGCACGTTCAAACAAACAAACAAACTCTTTTGCTTTATATATTAGTATAGATATATGATAGACTATTAGGCTTAAGCCATACTCCATAATTTGTTAATAACTTGTAATTATATACTTAATGTTAAAGGAGTGCCTTTTTTCTCCCGGCCTACCTTAGCCAAAAGGGCGCCTAAAGCCGATGTACCGTATTATTTGACGTTTACGTGTCCCTTAAGATTAATACAAATTTTGGAATTTGAATTTGATAAAGATATTGCTGATGTTGCCAACAATTATTACAGCTATAAGTACTTTAAATTAAACGGCTCCACGGTTAACGGAAGGTGTTATTAGTGAATTTCAAAGAACATTTTATACGCTTCGGGTGTCAAAAGAAGTGTGTGCAGTGGTATGTAAAAAATTTCATGGTCATTTAGGCAATTTTCCACTTTATGACACTTCCTGACATTTAGAGCTCAGAAAAATAAGATAATAACCAATTTGTCCTTAAAATAACTTACACAAGAATAATAAATTATTTATTAGTCCTTTAATATGGGTACCTAAGCAAAATGGTGTTACAATAAAATGTGAGTACAATCCATAATTACTGTTTCAGGTGCATACATTAAATGAAATTGTAAAAAAAAAACATAAATTTAACCGAAATTATTAACAGAATGCACTTGGAACATAGTGTCAACTCTTGTTTTTGTAATATTATTATTAAAAGAAATATCTGTAATCACATTCTTGAAATTAAGAGCAATACAGGTTTTACGGAGGCAAAAAATCAAATTAGTTTGGGTTTCATATCTAGTAAAAATCAGTTTTCTTCTTATTTTCATGCACAAAGACCCATATAAACGTAAATTCTGTCATTTTAACAAGCGCATTTCACGTAGAGTCTCGTTTGATTAAACTATCTCTGTCGACGCATGTCGTCTGCCTCTAACGTCTCTCATCTAGTGAATAAATGTACTGAGATGAGTGCTCAGTGGTTCAGCCATTTAGCTAGAATTGGACAAACAATATGGTTCGTAATTTAAATTTTTTGATTTTTTTTTTGGATTAAATGACATATGTTGATCAATTAAGTAATACTAGAATCGATTTTAAAGCACGTACCTATTACCTCAAAATTTTGTCAAACGGCGGTTGGGGCGGGGTGATGCTGAATATACTCGTATATATGGCGACGATCTCAGTTTACACAGAAATAGATTGAACTTGACCGCCCAGGTACTAATGATATGAGATATAAAATCGAAGTAACGATCCATATAAGTAAATCCAGGCGTATTGTTTAGCGTAGTCGAACAATTGGCCCTCGACACAAGCCGCAAAGCTACGAGTATGCAAACTTCGAGCTATGCGCACTTTAAGATTATTCCGTATAATATCCAAAATATTAGAACTATGCATTTACTCGTAAGTACGATATCTCTTCAAAGTTCGATCAACTACGTGCTGCAACTAATTTGGAAGTAAAGTTGAAGTTTGAAACTCTGTCACTGTATGGTTGACACACTTTAGTAAGTTGTCTTTTAGCCATAAATGTCACAGTCTTGTCCAAACTTAGGCATAGTTCACTTAGGTGTACCCGAGCTGTTCTAATATCTTAGGCCAGACTCAGTGAAGTAACGAGTTAAATTAATATGTTTATCAGAAGAACCATATAAACGTAAATTCTGTCATTTTAACAAGCGCATTTCACGTAGAGTCTCGTTTGATTAAACTATCTCTGTCGACGCATGTCGTCTGCCTCTAACGTCTCTCATCTAGTGAATAAATCGATTGATATGAGTGCTCAGTGGTTCAGCCATTTAGCTAGAATTGAACACAAAGGATTTATGCACTTTGTATGCTGATCACAACGTCCACAATGTCTGAGTGTGCAATAGAACATGCTCACGATTATCAGCTTCACATTAATAAGAATTAGTAACTCCTCTGGCATTACCTTTGTTCATAGACGACGGTAACCACTTAGGTACCGTCAGGTGGCCCGTCTGCCTGTTTGCCAGGATTAACTTATAAAAAAGCATAACCCCGAAATAATCACGATTTAAATTTAAAACATGTTCTAAACAGCGCAGTGCACCACTCACTGGCATACAATTTGAGGAATATAGTGATGACTACGTTTCTATTTGCGTAGCATATAACTTATTTATGGGACTGCGGAGAACGGAGATAGACCACAAATTGGATGATCATACACGTAATGCTATATTTTGATAAATTAAACACTGCAATCGAAATTCAGCGCCCAATTAGAGCTCAATATCGGCTGTCGCTTATCGCTTAAGGTATTTACGTCTTGATTGTTTTCGTGTCCTTTAAATCCAATTACAAAATTTACATTTACAAAACTTTCTTAGTGGTATAATGTGTCATAGTCACTGATTGAGGATGTACGTTTTCCGTCAACAAAAACGTTCTATTTTTTAAAACCTATTTTGAAAAATCCTTTTTCGTGGTCAGGTCGACTAGTTTTGAGCTACGTGTTGTATTAGAATAGTCAGTACATATTCCCACTTTTATTTAATCTACTCAGAGAACACATTTTAAAAAGTTCTATTTTAGTGCTCGTTTTCACTACAAAAGTAAACTCCGTATAAAAGTTTACTGATATAAAGCTTCTATGTTTATTGGTTTAGACTGTAGGATAGGAGAAAATTTATAGTGCACATTAATAGTTAGTTATAACTAAGTAAAAGTCTTTAAAAACCAGCATCTACCCACGACGACTCCATGGACTTCCAGTTTCATGCAGTAGTTTTTGTAAATAGTTGTAATCCTTTTAAAAACACAACTTTCTCTTGAATATCTCTTTAGTTTTTGTCAAGCAGAAACTTAATTTGCGTCTGAACTTAGAGCCATTTTCTCGAAAACCTAACAAAATGGGATTTCTCAAGGGATGCTTCCTAGTTTCGAGGTCAAACGTAAACTCAACGAAACAAGTACGAATGGGGAGGTACGATAGTAATAAAATTACTTTGCGTAGCACTTTGAATATTCTTAATTTTAAGTTTTATAATTACGAGTACCTCATTACAAGTATATTGGCAGTATGCAGATGGTCGTACTAGTAAATACCAACATAGAAATGAATTAAAAGTCTATTTTTGATTTTTTCGGGAGTAAAATCAGTAAAATGAATGAATCAAAAAAGTCGTTGTTAATAAATTATTTAAAAAAAGAACCTTACAACAAATGAACAACACCTTATGTTATTAGTACATATTGAAACGATTTCGAGTAAAGAATAGGTAGATTTAGACAAAGAAATTTTACTTATTAAAATACTTATATAAAACGCATTTTAATTATTATTGTGAGTATAATTAGAAGGCTTCTAAGCGTTTGAACGATAAATCATCTTTGCTTAGCGTCATTTCCTATCTGAAATGTTTTTAGATTGAAATTTATCAACGTCGGAATTCACCTGTTATTGAGCTACCCCCGGTGTTGTTGATCGTTTTGTAACATCAATCAAATGAAGATCTAGAAAAGAAAGAACAAGAACGTAATAGTGACACTGGATATGTAGAACGAATCCCAGATTCGCTGTTTCGCGCCTAGTTGGAGACACAAGAGATGAGTCCTACGGTACAATATATAAATGACGAAGTATAAACAATCATATTTGGGTAGCCACTTCTTTGTATAAGTGGCTACCCAAATATGATTGTTTATACTTCGTCATTTATATATTGTACCGTAGGACTCATCTCTTGTGTCGTGTTTATTGTTGTTTTTTACATGATACACAAGAACAAAGTATTTGGTAACAAAAGGTTTGTAATGAAAGCCTTTGTACCGCTGCGTCGTTTGTCCAGCCAACTTTGCCTTTTATCAAAGAATTTTTGACTTTGTGTTCTAATGTAGCAAAAGGACTCATTCGCATTTTTTCATTACCATATTTAGCGGCATGTTTTTGTAAGTACAGTGGAATCCGTTTGTTGGTTTATGAAATCTAATATTCGTGGGTCAAACGAATACTTGTGACGATTTCCCGGAAATTTTAACATGATTATCTTAGACGAAATGGTCACTGTGTTTTTTTATCATGGTTATCTAATACGATGGTAACAATAATAAATCACTAGTTACTGCTTTGAATGTCTGTGTGTCTTAAGTTATGCTACAGTTCCCATATTCTGAATCATAGACAGAATTTTGACAGGTCTCTTATTTGTATTTTTTTACGAACACTTTATTCGTCAAATAAATGGGAAACGGCAATATTAGAACTTTTAATTAAAATCCTTAGTTGAAAGATACCGCTTACGTTCTTCCATTGTTTTCAGTGTGAATGTTTTCTTTGACGCAAAAGTGTTCTGTAGCCAAGGAAGCGCTTTGTTCGTCATAAAAACAATCCGTCTTCCCTGACTATGATGGAAATAAACATAATGAGAATACGGTACGGCGTACGGCAATAGGTACAAGTTAAATCCTCGTTTAGTATTTTGTATTTACAGAATTTTGCTGTCACTTAATGTTTCAAAGTAGCAAAAGATTTTGATTTCATTGGATCGGATTCCTTTGAAATAAAAACGATCTCCAAATGACACCTTTTATACTTTAAACTGGAGAATTGTCAAGGGCAAATACCGTCCGGTATGGCTACGGTAAGCTTAAATAATTAACTAAATTGCTATTCCCGTTCTGCGTTTTTGTTATTGTAATTGTGTGTAATGTGTATCCATGGAACATACGTCACAATAAATGACGTGTGAGGCGTTATTATTTATTTAATCTATCTGAAGTATCTGCAGCCAGCAGAGTATACTTATATTGAGGTGACTATCTAATTGTTGTTAAGATGGTTACGCTTTTAAACGTGCGTAAGATCTGCAAGTGAACGTTTCGTTCCACTGTTCCTTTAGACGAGTTTATAAAAATTTTCAACTTTTGATAAAACTTTCAAAGCAACGCGCGGGTAATACACGGTTTTGACGCATTGAAAGGCCCAACATTCGCAAAAGTTCACTACGTTTAATTGCTTATTTGCTCGAGGGAATAACCCTCTCTCTCTTCAGTAGGTTTACTTCACAGTTACATAGACATCTACGCAGGTTTTGCGTCAGAAAAATTATTACGGTCCTGCTAAGCTAAGCTGATACCTAGTCTCAACAGTAGTTTTCATTAGATCCCACATGTGATTTTCCTGAGAGTAGGTAAGGTATGTATGAGTACCTACATTATTTAAACAACAACTATATACAATCATATAAAATTCAAATAAGAATAGTTGATAATATGTATTTTGTAGTTTTACGATTCAGTTATTTTTTATTAAAGTCAATCCTTTAAAATATTCAGGAGGCTTGGTATTTTGAAACATTAAATATGAAAAATACTTAGCACACTTAGCGCAACCTTTCGCGTTATATAATAAGAGATTAATTATGTATTCTGTCTACGCATAACTGAACACTCTCTTGATTGAAATTATAATTATTCCGAGCTATAGTTGGTAACTATAGTAGTGTATGATGTGAGTAGGTAAGTAAAATTATTTTTGCTTTCGATTAAAGAACTAAATTCTAAAGAAATACCTATTTATTTACGGATATTTGTACAAAGAATGATTAATTTTTAATTTCAAACCGGGTTTTTATATAGGTATACGAGTAAGAATAAGTTACCTACCTACTCGAACTTAAATAGTTTTTCACTAATAATAAAAGTTATGATTGTAATAAGTTGACTTCCATTATTAGAAATATAGAATTTAGATTATTTACATGTTACTATTATCATGACATTTTGGATAGGTATTAAAATGCTTTATGGAATTCATTATTTTACAGTGGTGGCTCAAATTATTAGGGACACCTGCTGAAATATTGAAAATCTCAATAAATCAGTTTTATTTATTTGCAAAAGTTATTTCTATCATCTTTATTTAATGTACTTATCTATGTAATAGGCATATTTAAAGATTCTAAATTTATAGTTCACAACATTTTTTGCGTTCGTATTCAGGCATAGCTGCCT
>DWQK01001532.1:0-15383 GCA_018231225.1 Noctuana stator
CCGAATTATTTGACGTTCATCCAGTGTATACGTGTACCTTATGATGAATAAAAATTTTTGAATTTTGAATTTTGAATGCATGGAAAATATGCTATATTTACTTAACATATTGGAGTAAAATAAGCAATAACAGACCAAATCGTACACAGGATTCCCTGTTTCGTGGATACCAAGAACACAAACAAACATCTAAGTTGATCTTCTAAACTTAAACTTCTGCCCCTTTGGGGTTCAAATCAAATAAAACATGGTAACCAGTATAACCACTACAGTATACGGATCGTCACATTAAAACCCTTGGTAATGGCACAGTAGTCGTTAATAAGTACTCTTTTGTTTATGCATGCAATAGTACTCAGCAAACACAGACCAGCCCACGCCTTGCTTATTAAGCATAGATACGTTACCAAGAAACGGTTTCGCTGTGTGTTTAGGGCTGTCAGAGAACAGATTTAAACAGTAAGTACTTGATAGAAAATTTACGGTCGTACCGTATAGTCGTAGATTAAATACAATCGGCTAAGTAGGCTACGAGTACCTACCACAGCAGCACAATATGAAGCAATCAGATACATATTGTGTTTCAAATTTGCGGTAAATTGAAAAAACTCGTATACTGCTTAAAATAAAAAAAATACATTTACTATTGTAAAGCAACTTTACAGCCCTGGCCGTGTGTAATTAATTGTGACTAATTCGCTTGGTGCGTTGCAATTCATCAGTGGAATGGCTGGTGGGTGCAACAATCGCTCGCCTACACCCAGCGATTGGAACAAAACCCACGATTGAGCTAAACAATTCGTTAAGGCGACGGCACACATGTTGGAAAACAAAAGTGGCTATCAGTTAGAATATTACTATTGAACAAGGTAAAGTTTGAACGATAGGTAAATATATCAATAACGATAAGATTGAGCATTATGAAGTTAGAAGGGAGATACGTTTAATTAAAGTACCCGTGACATTTTGATTGTTTTCCAAAAATTGTAATATTTTGAAAGAATTTGTTCTTTATGTGTCAACAACTAGAATTAAGCTATTTAAAATAGTCCTTTAATATATTAATTCTTCTCCTTGAATAGGAATTTAAACAAATTTTTTAAACGGGCCCCTAATATCTTCATATTTATGAGCAATTTAAATCTATAGATGCAAAGTGTGACATCGCTCTTAAATCGCATTCTGATTGAACTGAATAGTAGTGTGAAGGCTCATTTACGAAGTCAACTGTCGAGTCGATTGATATGGACAGCGAAGACCGTTAAATAGAACGCCGTCTCTACAATTGGATAAATATAAACATTCGGAGCATTGTTTTCGTCCGCAACAACTTGTAATTGCAGTTAGTTGGACGTTTTGTACTGAATTGGACGAATTATACGTGTAATTTGTAGAGCTAATAGCTTTTATCACTGTTCCATTTAGTGATTCCACTTCTCTTATTCTTAATAAGATAATACTAATTTCCATAAATAAGTTAACCTACCCATTCTTTGGTAAAAGCGGTCACTAGGAAATAAATGATGTCCGACCACATGTCGCATATTTAACTTTGATAAACATACCGCGAGCCGGTAAAAGTGCCCATTGCATAATGTAAATACAACGGAGTGTAGTCACTTACCCGTCACACAAAAAATAGATAGATTATCTACAATTCTGTGGTATGTAAAATGTACTGGAAACACCCGGAACTCGCACACGCTCGAATAGTGCTTTGTCCATCGCGATAGCATTCGACACAGACAGGTAAGTGCTGCCATCAACCTTTACAAAATGTCATCAAAAGGATGCTGATTGCAACAGCGGCACTTAGGCGACAGTTACCTACTGCTCAACACTATTATACCTACGTACGTATCACATTTTGGTTGTATAACTGGACACGCAACTACCGAAATGGATCTCGTAAAAAAAGTAATTTAGCATTCTCATAGACATCGTTGTATGCCTCGGGCGATGGTAGCGCAAAAACTTCGCGAATTGAGAACGCGCAGGCTCTGATAAAGTTAGACGGCCAAAAAAAGTTCTACATTAAATTTTGATTGACACGTGTAAATACATTATCAAATATTACATAAATTTATAACTATGTAATGGAGCCTAAAGTCGCTTGTTATTTTAAGTGACGAATTAAAATACACCGCATCGAACTTTCGATTTGAATTTCGATAACTGTTTTTATTCTTATAATTTTACTATTTACTATTATATTGTGTTTTTTCATTATCTCCGCCCAAAGGTAGTCTGAAAAAGAGCGCTATCAGCCATAAGATCGCCTTTTGCATACTCTATACTTGTAAATTATTTTTCTGTAGATAATGGTTTTTTTTATAGGAAATGTGCATTGTTGCGTAAGCCAATCAAAAAATTATAATCACAATCCGATTAATATTTTGGAGATATGTGTGAATAAACATTTTATTAAATATAATAATATGTACATTATAATATATTTATGAAATTTTATTATATTACTTTGGAAGCCCTAATATATTATGTGCGAATATCTTGCAGCTCCGTTAGTGTTATTACACACATACATACGTATAAAATCGATAACCTTTTTCTTTAAGTCGGTTAAATAACATAATACCACATTTATTAGTAACAGCTGCCGTGATGAGACGATGCAACGTGCTATCGACCCTTCTTTACCTTTTTGCATCGGAACTGTCGGGAGGCTGCGATCAACACCTGCTCGATAACATTATTTACTTACACTTATTCTACCTGCATAGCAACTAAAGGTATTTTATACTTGATATATACGAGTATGTATGAAATAATATATTAAAGACAAAATTAATCATTTGCACAAATATGGATAAGTACTCGTTAATACAAATGTGTTACAATAGCATGTACAATAGTGTTACAATACCTAAGTGTGTAAGTAAGTAGCTCAGACCATATTGACTTTAGTACCTCCCTTACTATAACATTAGTATAAACTTCATATTAAAAGTGATATTTTTTATTTTTTCAGGTAAGCAGACCGAAACTTAGGTCTTAACGGCTATTACTACATAAGCACGCTCTAAATCGTAAGTAAAGAAAAGTTTTAATATAGAACAACTCTTAAAAACTACTCTGTATTTTAATATCGTAAATGATTGCGCCGTGGTAATTAGAAAGTATGAATATTTTAGATTTTTATCAACGGCGTTTATGACCATAAAATTAATATACCATACAAAACAACATAACAATTGAAATAAATGTGTCCCAAATATGGCACGATTCACATTCACTCGTAATAATCTATACTTATAAATAATATAATGGTGAAGAGTTTGTTTGTTTGTTTGAACGCGCTAATCTCTGGAACTACAAGTCTGATTTGAAAAATTCTTTTTGTTTATGATAGCTACATACATTCATGAGGAAGGTTGGGCTATCAAGGATTACGTTACAATTTTTAACGCGGGTAAAATCGCGGGGCACAGCTAGATATTAAATATAAAGAAATAATGTGATTATTGATATGTTACTGTGGTTACATTATAATTTATATTATAATGTAACCACATTATAGTTTATGAGGACGTTCAATAAAACAGCGATCCTGTAGAACAGAATAGCTGTCACGTCGATAGCGCACACGTGTTGTGAGGTATACGTGACTAATGTGTCACGTAGTCACGTGCATACGAAAAGATAGGCTGCTTTTAAATTTGTAGCTCTTATCGTGCATAACCTTAACCTGGACTAGTCGAATGAAAAATGTTAGTGTTGTAGAGTTCGAACTCTTTTAACAAAATTTAACAACTTGAGACTTTAATTAATACAAGAAAAGTGCAAAAGTAAAGTTGAATGAAAATAGCAACAACACGAGTAAAAATTGTTTTTTAAATGGGGCGGTATTCGCTAAGGCACACGATATTCTGTATCAATAACTTGTGATTTCATAACGCGCTTAAAACATGAACGTGGATTCGAAACGTGCCACGCCACCAAAAGTATATATAATATGCACTACATGTGACGCGTCAATCGTGGAGTTGTGCGTGGAATTGAAAAATCACAATTACTATGCGTACCGCTTTACGTGTTTTTAATGTTATAAATGTTATAAATAAGGCGCTCTCGGTTTCCATTCTTGTTACATTAACAGATATAAGTTTAGTTTAAACCAATGCATGTGTCCGTTTCATCTGTCTGTCGTTATTCCATTGTTGTTATTGTACTGAGTGTAATAAATTGGCTCGTCTGTGATTGCAACCGCTTGGCCAGTAGTTCGCTGCCCCTACATCACTGGCCTCATTGCAGCTTGATTGATTTAGCATTATGAGATCTGTGTATGCAGTATAGTATAGATAATTGCATTGCATGGTAGCCGTATCGTACTTAATAATTCACTACTTGATTAATCACTGCCTGATACCTGTGCCTTCATTATATTACCAACAGAGGCTGCGCACTGCGTTGGTTATGGTATCCTGAAATATGCGTCCTTGCAAATGTTGGGTTTTTAATAATGCAGGCAGTAAAAATTTAAAATTTCTATTGGTACTAATCGTTACAAAATAAAAATAAAATAAAATTCCGTTTTGCTTACGTTAATTCATGAACAATATTCATGATTATAACTTAGATTTTATCTTGCGGAAGTATCCATTGACCTCGTAATACAGTACGTTGTTGCTTAATTAGATTATTTTCAAAGAGTGTGTAATTATGTATCTCTATGGTTGGTGGTCGGCTCTGTGGACGGTGGTTTAAGTGAATATCATGCTTCACCGTGTACATTACCTTTAATATGGTAGGTAGTAGATACCTGCAGTAGTTATAGACAGCAAAATAATATAACTACTATATTTTAAAAAGTTTTATCGTACAAGAACTACGTTATTGGTACATCGTAGAAGTGATAGACTGAATAATTTCGTATTGATCGATCATACTTTTGGAAGTTGCCACCATGCTCACCATCAGTCATCCTCTAGAAAAGAGCTGATGGTCTAAGTCAGGTTTTTTGAATCATGATCAAGTCACTAAAAGAAACCACATCAAAGTTGTTGCAGCCGTTAAGGACTTGTACATAAACACGTCAAACTTATAACATCCCAACATCCCTTTTATTTTTAGTAGCTTAGCTTCGTAGTTAAAACGAATTATCACTTTTTTCTAAAATGTATCTTTAATATCGGCTGGTCTGCTTGCTTGCTTGCTACTTCAATAGTATGTAAGAAAACGAAGTACTACCTACTATAACCTTAGATCTAAGAATTTTTTATATGCGGACCATCCCTAATGTTGCATGGCCGCATTTCCGTATGCGTGCTTTAGTAAACAGTGCGTGAGCAGTTCATAATGACCTCATTTCATTTGAACTGTTCTTTTTAAACAACACAGCACCAGAAGGTATGAAAACGAATAGGAAATTATGTTGCCTTATAATTCCTATGACGTTGGTCGTTGCGGTTATGGTACAGTCATTTCTAAAGAAATATGTCTCACTTATGTCCATATTGTATGATCCCTTTACCATAACTAAGAAATTATGCAGTGAATTAGGCATAGAATTACATACAGACACAACCTTCCTCTTTTGAGTTAATAAGGTTATAAAACCGCGATTATAATTATTCTTTTTGGTAAACGGTAAAACCGCAACTTTGTATTCCAGTTTATCCTTTTTAATAAAACGGAATTTCCAAAGCTGTCTAAAGTTCGTCTGTTCTTAGTCACCGGGTCATTACACTGTGCATACTAAAACGGTAATTATAAACTTGCTGAAATTGGTCTTGGAGTATCTTCCAATTTACAACGTTAAATGTCACAGAATTACTAAATAAGTGAACGACGAAAAGTTATGTTGTGAGAATACTGAATGTAGGACTGAGTACCGAGCGCTCCCAAAAAGTTCAACAAGAAGATAGATTTTTAAAATGTTGGCCATCACAAAACGACAAACAAACCCTGAATGCGATGTTGCGGTGACTTGGAAAATATATTCGAGCATTTCCAGCTCTCGGAAACGACAAACTAGTTGGGAGTCAAAGCTTTGCTTACTATTCAACAACTTCGCTGGCGCTTGGAGCTCACCGCATAGTTTTGTAAACCAAAGGCTTAAAATTTTTAAAGACATTCAAATAGTTACGGTTTACGAGGTGCCTATTTTTCTATCATCTATCTAATCGACGTCTGCCTATAAATATCGGCATAATAAAATTAACGTTTCTCTCTAGTTTACCATTAAAAGTGGTTATTGAAGAATTATGCCTGAAAATTTTCAACAATCTGAAGAACTTCAAGCCTCCCTGATGATTAGCTATACAAGAGCCATCCGTACAGAGAGTTTTAGCATAATTTTGAACCCAGCATGCGAGCGTGGCAGATAAAAAAAACCTATTCACGCATTCGATAACTTGCTTCAATGAAGAAATAAACGGGTCATATAATTTCGTAAAGTAAACCACTAACGCCTGTAAGGAAACGAGCACACCGGAGAGTGAAAGCAGTCAACGGTTGATTGGATCACGTTGCATCTCTGTGTTTTTTTTTCTATTTGCCCATTATCGAGTGTTTGCCAACAACTAATTTCGCGGCGGTGCCGGTGGACCGCGCTCATTTATTATTGTCGTTACTAGGTTTTGCTGGACGGTTCGCTTCAATGTAGTGGTGGTTTATGTTGTTTTTATGGTGTTGTTGTTATAACAGCAAGCCTTCGATGCGAGTAGTTGACGTGCGGTGCGACCGACGTATTTTAACCGTACCGCACGTCATCCGCTACCTTACGTATTTTAACCAGAATTCACGTAAGAGTTTCTTATTCGCAGTTGACGTATTCCCAGTAGTGTCACAAAAATTTCTTTATGGCACAATGGAGTGTACCTTTCTTTCTTTACGGATACCTTACATAGATCAGGAGAAAACGCTTTACTTTTACTTAAAGAAAACTTATTGTTATACTTTTTAAAGTTTTCTATTGCATAAGCGGAAATGACGTGTATATTGATAGAAAAAAAACATGTGATTACCAGGTGCCTACTCGTAACTTTTATCAAAGCACGTTTTTATCAACGCAGTAGGTGTAGGTACATACTCGTATTATCTTCTGTCGTCCTTACTGAGACAAAGTAACTACATGCATATTTGGACTGTTTTGCTGTTGCTCTCAAAATAAGCTTAAGTATTTTACTTCAATAGTAGACAGTCATGAAAACAATAACTACTCATACGCTAAAACGGCCCAAGTGCAAGTGGACAGGGCAAAAAAAGCTTTACAACAAGTATTTTTTCTTACATATTAAATCTTTTTGCAAAAAATATAATTAATTTCCACAATTCTTCGAAAAACATTATATGTAATATAGTTCACAGACTTTGTTATTATAAATTCTAACTACTTCTATATTGGAGCGTTTTTTACTTCAATTCTTGTTTCACTTTTTTTATCGTTCACATGCTCAAAAAATAAGTTCATTTCCTACGTTTTTTTGTGTTGGCTACATTCGATGACGACACCTGGTAATCAAACATGAGTCATCGTGATCACGATAGTTACAAAAAATTCACTAGCTTTAATTCAATGGCCAAAGTGCTTATTATGGAGGCACCGCGTACGAAATTTTTTACTGAATGTCTCTGAAGGAAGTTGTAATTTCGTTACGAATTTAACTTAGATTATGTGTTTTTATAATAATATAAACCATAAATTCCTTACTCACATCCACCCAACAAAGACTTTCAAGAATGATGAATTTACGTTATTTCTATGTTTTCAAAACTTGCAGTCGAAGCCCGGTGCTTTGTATAAAACATATAGCCCAATAAATGAAATGTTTCAATGGCATCGTTAGCATTCCTTTCATAGTATGGCACATTTTAGTCAGACGTTATATTATAATTTGCGCAGGCTAAAAGGACCCACTTTCACAATTCAAAAGATATGCTTGAAAGTGGGTCGCAAAGTGAGTCCTTTGTTAGAACTAGACGGGGTTAAGTCTGATTTTGTCATATGAAAGGACCTTGTTCACGTTTGTCTTAATTAAGGTACAAGAAATTCATTTTAACGCTTTAAATTTATGCGTTATGATGATGAATAATTAATTTGACCACAATAATTAACTTGGTATTATGCAAACAATATGCCTTTTTAGTACATTGAGCTTTTAAATTTTAATTTTTAATGACTGTCATTTATCAAGAGTGAACAACTTTAGTGTTATTTTATACGCTAATTATGGCTTTGGCTCCTATCAGTCATAATTATAGCTCATGATACGTGCGTCTAAATTATTTACTGCCACGCCTTACCCACAGTAGTCTAGATATACTGTTCTATAAACAGTCTAGTCTAGTGGGCGTGCGCCCTTTCCACAGTCTACACGTGATAAACGTGATAAAATTAGTCGGACCATGCGAAACCTCATATTACAATAGTGTACGTCGATACAGCTGTAAGTACCCTTAACGGCCTCAACACGTGCTTTCGTACGCTTTCGCACGGGGGCGGCGGGGGCACAAAAGATCTCCTTGAAGAGGTTTTAACGCTAGTGCTGACTAAATGTCTGCAGCATAGTAGACAAGTCCTCGAAGGGAGCCGATGGGTAGGGATGTTTATTTTATTACATTTTATCTCGTAGTCTGTGGTAGTTTACAATGCATTTGCCAAGTTAAAGTTTAAGTTTTTTTAACTTAATTTGGCATCAATAAATAGGTAGGATTTACTATTGATTACCAGTAAACCGGAGCACCTTACTAAGCACATCTTAATTTCTAATACACTGAACATAGTATACTATAACCACATGTATTGTAAGCTGATATAGATACTTAGTGTTTCTTAACAATTACTTGATAAACTATGATATGCAAGGATCTTTGCTCTCTTGCATAGCAAAAAAAAACCGTTGTTATTCAAAATGTGTCAAGCGTAGCTAGGAGGCGTACAAGAATTGCTGTTGAGATCATTTCAGTCCAAACCCACAAAACTCAGCCATAAAAATGTGTACCAAAAGATATTCAACGCATTTTAGATAAATTTAATGTAACTTTGTATCCTCAGTTACACGTTTAAAACTTGTCACATGTTAACTTTGATGGTGACTAATGAACTATTCAGTTTAATGGTTCCCTACATTGTATGCATTGAACGGTATACTCGTAGTTCAAAAATAGTATGCAAGCCATCTGTGCCTTACTCTACTACTATACTAGTATCACATAGAACCGAACCATGGAGCTGAGAGAGAGAGAAGAGATGAGAGGAAATGCCACTTCACACTTTTATTACTGAAACTAGTGTGGCAACTTCACACATTATATGATTGGTTGAAAAGAGACAATATGTTACATTTATGAGACAATATGTTACTGTGTTTTTGACGTTCATCGAGTGTATACAAATACCTTATGATGAATAAAAATGTTTTTATTTTATTTTTAATTTATTTGACAATTAGTATCACCTACTAGTGCTACGCCACAATATTTAGCCAATCGTATTCAAGCGCATATGCCACTATGGGTTTATCGAGCCTCGAAGATCCGTTCTTTAGTTTTTAAGTTACATACGTTTAGATTTAATTCTATAATACTATACTATTATGTGACAGTGACTACGTACCTACTACGAACCACTGGTTACTTATTAGTTAGAAACAGTCTTACAAATAACTTCACAACGATTCAATCAAGTTCAAGGATTACATTGTTTGTGTGCTAATAGAAAGCAAGCAAAGATCCCAACGAAGTTTGCAACTGAAGTTTGCCTATTCTATTAACAATTCTCTCTAATTAGTGTGCTTCGCCTCCGCCTTTCATCAACCGCAGTGTATTGAGATGAAGAGGTTATTGAACTTTCATACTTTATCATCTCTTCTATACGTATTCACAGAGGCAGCAGTAATTAGGTACGTAATCCATTTTCAATACTTGATAGTAATGTGCTAGGCAAAAATTATTCTTAATAATAAAAACATATTTCTAATTGAAAAACCTCTCATTTTAGTTACACTGCGCCAGAGTCTGAAAGGCTTATCAAAATCTTATTCAGCCACGAATGTTTAATAGCTCTATCATATTATCAATTTCAGTTTCGAAAATATAACATTTTAGACTCAGACCGGCTGGTCTTTTGTACTTACTCTATAATATATATAAAACAGGATGTAAACGGACATAGTACTGAATGTACAAACGCCACGATATAGGTATTTGACTTGAAGAGGGTTTTAAATGCAATGCACTCGTTCCAAGAATAACTTTACAAACTAAAGAGTTCTTCAAACAATTCGCCTTAATTCGGAAGGGAGTTGAAAAAGTCGCTAAGTATCATCGTGTTCCACATTTTTTTAAATACTGGGTCTTTAGGTCTTGAATTAAAACAAAAGAAATTTAATTTGCATTTTATTGCTTAGGTACTGCGAAAGGCGGCCAAATATAAAATATTATAATTTTTCCGTTATGTTGCTCATGTTGAATGCCTAACTAAGAGTCCGTATCGGGCCAAGTTGATGCACACCTTTCCTTGTTCTATTTGTTTGTACGAGAGTAACGTGATCAAAAAAATGTAGTACTTTTGTTTCTTTGTATAGAATTAATTGGCTTTAGCGTAGTTGGCTCAAATGCAAGTAAGAGATCAGATAATTCATTATATCAAAGCACCTATGTGGAGTATGGCCGAAATCCTCAGGGATTCTACGATTTCATGCCTATTCTACGGCTGTTTTGTTTGGATTAAACGAAGAATTAAGAATTGTTTAATGTTCAAAGGGCAAAGAATAAATGCCAATGGCATTCTCTTAGGTTGGTCCCTGGGCGATGCTGAAAGTAATTGGGAGGTTACTTCTGAAAATAACTTAAATTATTATTGATGCGCATCTGAAAAGATTATAAAATAGTGTCATTGGCGTAGCGTGGGTTTTTCGCTGCCCGGGGCCGACCGCCTTTTTGCCCGAAATTCAACTATTAGGTCACTAATTAGGGTTTTTCATTCAGGCAACAAGAACAATGTGACAATATTTTGAAGCTAACATTAGAGATACGAACATTAGGAGTCGGTTTCGCAATCGCAATCTGGAACGCACATCACAAATTTCTATAGCAGTGCGTGCGCGTGCGCATATAATTTGCGGTATGTAACTTTTTTCAAATGTAATTGCGCATGTTACTTCCGAAGTGGATCACGCTTCGACGACTTTTGGGGGTCCGTGAAAAGAGAAATTATTTTTGTGAACCTAATAAAAAGTCTTTATTACGGTATAAATAGAAGTGTGTTATGTTATGACATTATTCACTTGTAGACAAAACTATAGATGTGTCGTATTATTTTGTTTTGTAGTTTGAAGTAAAGATCCTAAACATACAACAGAGATACTAAATAATCTTTACAACGGCCAAAGCTGTATCAATAAGAAAATACTTTGATAAGAAAGTTTTCAATGTCACTCATATTGGTATCGTATCGCCGAATCATACGAGTGCATAGGTATTACTTGTAGCAATATAATATATTATACTAGCCCGTATCTGGTATAATATATTATATTGTTAATGCTAACATGATTATCAAATTATATTATAATATATTAGTTGGGTGAAGGAAGTTTTAAAATAATTAATTATTCTGTTTAGTAATCATTTAAAAATTGGTTTTTATTTTTTAGTTGGGCTATTGATTAATTATTTTAATTGTAAGCGTAGGATATTGGATACTTTTACAAGTAGATTTATTAAAAAATATACAAAGTATACGCTATGTTATGTCTCGTGGATCTCTGATACACGGCTCGTTTTTTGATCAGAACACCTTGTAACAGATGTGTAAAACCTTGTGCAATAACAACTGCAGTTCTTTACTCACTAGTTCTAGGTTGTAACTTTGTAACAGTCTCTGGCAGTCTGATCTGATACTGTATGATGAAACTGATACTTAAGCTTCCACAAAATTCTGTAAACTGTGAATAGTACCTAAATACAGTAATAAAATTAAAACCGTGACATTAAATCGTTATTTCTTTCGTAGCCCACACTGAAGTTATGAGAGCTGTGTAGGTCAGTGTGAATTATTATTATATATAGAGAACATTCGTTTAATGTAATATCTAGTTCATGTTGTTTTATTTACGTCATCGTGTCGGTTATCTGGGGCAAAGGGCACAAACCGTTATCTACCAGTTACGTCGATCTTGAACCCTTATTTCATTTCTTGGCCAACCAATGCTTTTTGGCCAGTAACAAGACAATTCTGTGCCAAAATTTTGTAGGTCGACCAAGCTTCCAGATTTTTTTCGGGTTTCATTTCGTTGCCTACGAATGCCTTTTGTTTTTCTTGCACTTTTCATTGACCTAGGAGCATAAGCATTTTTTTATTTCAGTACGATTCTGCTTTTAAACTAACCTGTTGTTTGTGAAACCGTAGAATATATAAATTGTAGTGAAACTGGGATTAAAAAGGCGAAAGCTCACTGTTTCGCGTATGATTGAATGTATGAGAAAGTGCGTACGTGGAGACTTACTCGTATCGGCAATCGATGCAGTAACCGTTGACCGTGACACTAATGTTCGAGTCGCACCTGAATGGTTTCCTTTTTATGGCATACGCCATACCGGTCTATTTATGGACAGATATTGTGTGTTGTAACAAACGAGATGAGGAAGTATGTTTAATATGTAAATATAAGTGAAAGATTTTAACATGATACGCGGACTTTGTAAAAATGTGGATATACTCATGTGTCTATTTATTTATACAACGATTTTAATAAGTATTTTAAAGAAAAAATTGGTGATACGTTGTTACTTATCTATATTCATTCTTTAACCCATTTTACCATCAACTCTTTGCGATATATTTGACATAGAAACATAATGATAATATTTGACTGGAAATAAATAATTTCGAGATATTTTTGCACACCCTATGGTTAGAGAGAAATTTAAAGTAAAAGTACCTACTTAAATATTCGTATAACTTTAAAGAAATTTGCACTTCAATTTTAATACTAAAAAAACACATAGCAAAACGTAAAAAATTCATACGGGCATGAAAAATGTTATCATACGAAAAGATATTTGTTAGACAATTAGGTATACGGGTGCGTTTGCATGCAACCATCATTATGAAAGTGCTATTAAACATCTCGAGCGCCCGCATTTTACACTATATCGTTATAGTTACACGTTGCATAGTGAAAATAAACAGAAACAATGCGCGCTGGTTCCGTTTCCATTTGTGTATGACGAGCCGTAATCACGAAAGAAGCAGAAAGTAAAACTATGTAATTGGTCTCAAAAGAAAAATATTTGTATGATTTCATTTCTATTGAGCTGTTTCTTTTTTGTTACATAGGATTGGCTGTTGACATTGTCCTATATTATAATCTACTTTCATATCGCATATTTAATCCTTTTCTTTTCCTTCTCTGTCCTAGCCTGACAACTACAGAGTTAATTAAAAGACATGAAAAGAATACAATTAAATACGATGTATGTATTTAGTGCGTTCATGATTAAAACCATACTTAAAAATTACCATGTTATTGTCATTTCTTAGGAAGGACATCAGTAAGTTCCTTAAACCTTGCACATAAAGAATAATTTGTCTGTAACCGCAAATGATCATCTGTAGTTATGTATAGCAGCCGGTGCTGTAGGCAGCCGGTGCTGTAGTGCTATAGGATTAAGTGTTCGCTTTAGGAGTAAGGCCAGTTTTCTTATTTCTACTACACTGACTAAGTAATTTATTTTAATGCGATAATAGAATAAACAATGCCGGCCTTGCTATAATATGACGGAAGTGAAGAAAGTGAAACGCTACTAAACAGTCTAACCACTGTCGTCGACTCGGTCTGCTGACAGTTCAGATAATAATTGTCGCTAAAACTTGCTTTCACGACACTGCCCATGAATTTTGCCGATAAATATCGGTTTCGAGCTAGTCGCATATAATGTTTAAGTATAAAAATTACGGTTGAGTGTGTAAAATTATGTATTAGATTAGCTAATTATTTTGGTATTGACAAATTAACAAGCCCTGCCTGAGAATTTTTAAAAACAGAACCACGGCTTTAACAAAAATTTGAATCTAACAATTTGGAGAAATAAATACAAAATAAAACATAGGTAAAGTACAAATAAAAGTACCTAGAACAGATTAATATTATACTAGAAATATTACCCACACGGTCTGACACAAAAATGTTTTAAAAGATAGCAGACGAAATAACAGACTTATCAGCACTTACCCGTATCAACATTTATATGCTTGCATTCATGATATCGACGTTCCTTGTCAAAGCTACAAAAACATACATAATATATCTTTGGTTTAAGACGAGATCATTCTCTATACCTATCGTGTTTGAATGGAAAATTTGTCATTGCTGAATATAATAATGTTATATAGTTTATTTTATACCCGTAGTTTTCTTACCACAGTTCCAGGTGTGTCGCTTATACCACTTATCGTTATTTAACTATTCCCAAAGTTAAAATAAATGTCAGCACATAAAAAAAGAATGGTCAAAATGCGATTGTGAAATGTTTTACATTCGTTTGAAAGCCCTTGCATAATATTATAATAGGTACGTATGTAAATATCAATATCTTAAAGTTCCATTGATATTACATACATAGGTACATTAGTTACTTATTTAATTGAGTATTTTTCTAATTTTAATCAAGGTACATGTTTTCTTTTTTTTAATTTTTCGTGCTTGGTATTTGCAATCGAGCTCTTAAACCGTAACGGAATTTGTACATCAAAACGGAAAACGGCAATCATCTAAGAACGATACGGAAGTATTGGTATATTTTTGTTTTTGTCAAAAAAACGGCTCAGATAATTTCGATAAGTTAAATAAACAAAAACAAAACATTGTTATTGATAAAGAAGTTAGTGAAGTACTCATGAAAAAGCGTTTTCGTAACGCAAAAACAAAACAATAGCCGCGAAGGAAGAGAGACGGTATCCGGGCGCAGGGCGCTCGACCGTAACGTAATTATGCGCCTAAACCATACGGTGACATTATTTCGAAGAGAATATTTTCGCAATCCATTTGTGTTGTTATAAAAAACTGACAAAAAACATTAACGGCACATTTTCGATCTACATAATAATAATAATCTACATAATAAAAATAATATGTAGGTTGGAAAACCAACTCGTAACAATTAATCGTAACTCACTCTTAACTAACTTACTCGTAACAACTCGTAGTAATTCTTTAAAGTTTCAAAAGTTTCTGATTTCAAGAGAGACGGAAACAAAAACATCCAATACATAAGTCTACGAATAATGTTTTATTATTATTTGTAGAATACCATTTCTGTCTTAATCGACGCTATACGCTGACTTAAAGCAAATTAATCAAATATGCTCGCAAGATATTTTAATTGCCATCGGTTCGATGATTTCATGAGATACGCAT
>DWQK01001533.1:0-15382 GCA_018231225.1 Noctuana stator
CCAAAAGGGCGCCTAAAGCCGATGTACCGTATCCAGAGTTCATCCTATTATATATTTTCTGCTCCTAAATTTTTGCTTTTCTACTATACTGTTTCAGTATTTTAGTGGAAGTTTTTATGTTTTTAAGTTTTTATGTTATTTGGTTTTCTTTGCTTGTATTGTACATTGTTTGTTTCATAAATATAATAAATAAATAATTATAAAATAATAAATTTGCTTTTTCTAAATTGCTATTTATGTAGAATTATTTCACAAATTACATTGACCAAGTGTCGCTTCGCACGGTTTCAATTTGCTAATGTGGCATCATTTACAGCGCGTTGTATGGGCGTAGCAGTAGGTACCTACATAATAGGTAACTAACTACACGTTGTTACCATAAACTTACATATGAAAACAACAAAGGCAGATAGGAATTTCAAACCAATTCATAATTTGTCAATAGCAAAACTAACTACGTGGATTTGTGTAATTCGATTTGAGTCACTGGGAAGAACACTGCTGCACTGGTGCGTTTCACTGGACATCCCAGACCCCTCACAATACGGCGAGGGGTTTTAGAGTGGTAAAAATCCCATGATTACCAGGTATTCTTCTGTAATATTTGGGTTAAAAATCCAGTTCTTTTGAAGAATTTCCCCGTTACAAAAATAACAAGTTAACAATTTATTAGAATACTGTTAACGAACTAACAGTGACTACGACCAAGTCTATTTAACTTTGAATTGTAGTAGATAGGCCACTATAATGTAGGTATTCAAATCTATAACACCAATCCGATTCTCATTGTGTTAGTAAAACAATGTGGCGCTTTATCTTCGAATTGGCAGTTCCTTCTGAAGTGAGCGGGCTTTACTGCTATAAGCTTTATTGATAAATAATGTTCTATGTATAGATCGAGTGTATTTTGGCACCATATTCAGGTGCGATGTAAGGATGTTACGAGAAGGGTGTGTTACCAAAATGTCAAGATAATATATTATATTGAATCTCTTGCTTTAATCAACATCATACTCGTAGCTCGCTAGTTGTAATGATCTTATATATTTTATTCTTACTTATATATCAGGAACGCAAACCGATCGCCCATTACAGTACTTTTTTTGAGTAAACACTGCGCCTTAAAGCGTGCCTCTATACGTTTTACATTTTTATAATCCTTTGGAGCTCACAAATGTGAATTAGCTAATATTATAATCTATATTATAATGAAAGATAGTGGTAGGTAAATAAATCATAGTTATCTAGATCTATTTCGTTTCGAAACGTAAGTTAGAAACAAAATTACCTCTCGTTCAATATCAAAAACCTCGAAGCACGGCGAGTCTCGAACACCTAAGCTCCAGAGAAATATTTGTTTTCCAAACACCTTTGACCCGTCCCCAACTCAGCACAATACAAAATACCGTCTCCCTAGATCTAAATCTCAATATCATTGGGAAATTTATTCGTAATAAAATAGGTGGAATACTTTATAAGTATACCTATTACTTTAATAAAATATATAAATGCTACTTCCAAGTTTTGTCTCATTTACTTTTATGATAATATCTTTAAAGGTACTCAATGACTGTCACATTTAATTCATTTCATAACAGAACATGTATGAAATGTTTTTGACATAAACGTGTTTTATGAAGTACCTACTTACCTATTGAATAAAAATAAGAATGGTGTTATAATATTATTATAACAAAATGCAGCCACATTTATAGGAAATTCACTACACAGCAATGAGAATTCAGTTCAGTGTTGACAAGTCATAATCCTGTTTTGTGTGAAGCAGCGGGCACGCCGGCCATGCTTGGTTTGAAAGCTGCACAAATAGCTTTAAGCTTGGGCTTATAAAGCTTGAGGACGCAGTCCCAACAAACATATGCTGTAACTACAAATCCTAATAAACGTTTTCAGCAGTATGAATAGCTAAGTGCTTGAAAGCGTAAATCATTGTAATAGTAGGCTTACCTGACCTCATAACTTGCCATGAAACAAGTTAGTCGGGTGGTTTTTATATTAAGTCTAAAAAAACGATATTTTATTGTTATGCACAAAAATGTTTTGAATATGTATTTACTATTTAGATGGAACTGCGATATATATAGTAGGCGACATTAAAAAAAATAACGCCGCAGCATTTTGTTATTGTATATTTCCCCACGTTACATTAACTACAAACTTTCTTTATTTTTTGCGTAGGAAAGATGTGGGTAAGCAAGCGTCTTTTACCTTTGTATACGAATATCTAATTCTGTGAAGCTCGTAGACGCAGACGCGTGGATGGATCTTCACAATGTACTGAATATTTCACTGCAATAAAATTTCAACGTTATCATTTACGCATGTCTTTGTACTGATATTAACGTACCTATATGCCCATAATATAATTATGTATTTTTATTTTGAGTAGCATTAAAGAGTAAGTAATTAAAGAAGTAACACATAATGTTATTTAAAAACAATACAGACAAATATATTTAAATCCCTAATCAGAAAAGAGAATCCGTTTTACTGTACAGTTTACAGGTGATGAGGCGTAACAAAGGCGTGCCTTTTAGTGCAAAGGCTCTCGAGAAGGAAGCCCGTTCGTCTGCGCCGCGCCGCGCAGCGTCTGTTGAGCTTTGTTCGCCTCAGCCTCGAGAGAGTCATGCAATTTACATTGAAAGCGGTTGAAAAAAGTAGAACTGACGCAACGTGATTAAGAAAATATCTTTGAATTTTATTAGTTGCTTTGTTGTTACGAGATGTTTGCGTTATAAGAAGGTCTATAAGGCGTTTATGCTAGGCATGGCCGCCTTTTGAGTACATAGTTCAATAAATTTTAGCTTTTCCATACTTGCTATATCGTTGATTTTCAGATCGGAAAAAGGGATTACCAATGGTCGTTTTATATTTTACTCAACATAAAGCTTGAACACCAAACCCACTTTTAGGTATTTACCCATTTCAGAAATAAAGAATATTTGGTTCTGAAATATCGATGGAAAATCCCATGGGACACTTAGCTAAAGCTAGTTAGTAATAACAAAACAAAGTATTAGTAAAGGTCAGTTGTCACTTCTACCCAGATTCGAATTAACCCTCTGCGATATCTGTCGTAACAGCGGCAAAAAGGGCAACATGAAGAAATTTCTCGTCGTAATAATGTTATGACCGTGCCATGTGTCACGGCGGGTGCTCGTCGGCGTCACGACGCCACTTCGTCAAGCTTCTTGTCCCATATCTCTTCGCATTAACCTCCTCATGTCTATGTAACCTACTGTATATTTTTTTGGAGAGATTTCCGTGGATTTTTCCAAAGGAACTCACGTTCGTCTGCAGATTGAAAAAAATTGTTATTAATATGCTTGATTGATTTTATTATTTCATTAGTTTACAATAGCTACAGTCGTAAGCCATAGACTCTCTTTTTTCAATTTTCATTTTAAATTCAAGTACAATTTAAATTTACTTTTTTTTTTAATTAAAATTGTTTGCTGCGGTATTCCGACACAGCGAAACATAGGTTCTTTTGTGTACAGGATTTGTAAAAATATGAAATATTGCAAAAATATCGACAGACCACGTTGTGGATTAAAACAAAGGTTACTTTTTTATTTTGATGAATCGGACAGCTCTCTGGGGATAACTCAAATCGACAATACGAACGAACCCGGTGGCTTGACAGCTGGAGAACAGCATTAAGCTTGAATGTTTATTGACTTGTTCGGAACGTTGTGCTTTATTGTATTTTGTATAGAATGTACAGGATACCTACATATTGAATGTTAGAAATACAAAAATATTTTATTATACTGAATATAATGTTAAATCAAAGAATAGGAAGTTATGTGCTGTGCGCTACCAGCACAGCTTGTGCTGATATTAATTTGAAACGATTAGTTATCCCTGTTCTAAAAGCATACCGTAATATTAAGAATCATCATTGCATTGATGTTGGCGTTTAGTTTAGTTTGAACCTAACACGAACAATACGAACATATTGTAGAAGACTCGACCCGTTTGCGTATACTTAGAGTATGTCATTATCTTTTTCTATTAAATAAAATGTTATACTTAGTTGGGATGTTTTTGGTTCATTGCAAATAATGAACACTCTTGTTTACATAACTAATGTAATTTTTGCCTATATTTATGTTTGTGTTTGTTACAAGTAGATATTCATTGACCCTTACATATGAATCGACAAGTATACTTCTACCTAATAAAAATCAATATGGACGAACACAGAACGATTGCTTAACTGACCGTGTATGCGGCCGTCCCCGTTTCCTTTCATCGTTTTTCCTTTGTATTTTTTGTAAGTCAAACCACAACAGAATCACCTAATGAGCGAGCAACAAAATTTTCTCCATCTAAAAATCGCATTCAATCTCATACTCACAAGAGAATAACGTCACGGAACATCTAAATATTTTCCAACAAATCAAGTGTTAATCCTAATCATAAATTTATGAATACTATAAAATCGGTTAAATTTTGTGAGACGGCGCTATAATTTATTTTACTTATTCTAATAATTTTTCAAAAGATAAAACGCAATTTACAAAGAAATACCGATTGAAGCTCGGCCTCCCAGGTACAAATTATTATACGTCATTATTATAGTTAAACAGTAACGAGATAGAACGTACCTAAGCGTCACAAATATAAAGCGAATACGAAGCGTTCTATAAGAGCTAATGCACGAGTCATTTTTTATTCAAAGCCTTTCTTAGTGAACGTTATCCAGCGTAAAGACTTCGGTTTTAATGCTATAATACTCGTGCAAAATTCGTTCCACTCAATAATACTGTGATATCTAAGTACTATAACTAACTTGTAACCTGTGGAAGGTATTAATTTTACTCTTTTGCTCTTATTGCTGTTTAGAAATAGCTAAATAATAAGCACGTTTAAAATATCACCTATTTACATTGCTATCTATCTACACTATTATGTAACAGTAAATACTAGTAAATAGTAATTATTTTCATATATTATTTTGATCCCACGTAATTTTTTTACCTTTTGTTAATTTATTTCCTCTGCGATAAAAAATATAGGTACATAGGTTTATTCTTTACTTGGAAGAAGCCATCTTTTATTTAATTTGCAAATAATAAGTTTCATGAACGGTAAATTGTAATTGTCTAAGAAACAGCCAAAAGCTCGAATCAAGTTGCTTAGCAAACAATATAAAGGAGCGAGATTTAAAATCTCGAGTTTTAATAAGATGTCGCTGTACGTACACATAATAACGAAAAATGTCACGCCGCGCCGCGCAGGTGTGTCCGCCAGCTACATTATTTCATGACCGCTATTTCAAATCTCATCGCACTCTGTAATATTCCGGACATTTTTACTTTACGACGATCTAACGCTTTAGGGGTGCATAAATTACTAAAAATATATCTTCACATCTAGCAATGACTCTGATGGTTTAAATTTGAATAAAATGTACTTCAAGCAATGTAGCTTGAAGTTATTGGTGACAGACATATGAAGGGGTTTTTAACACGAGATTGAGTGCACGCTCATGTGAGCACTTAGTCCTTGTTAGGGTGCTTGATGCAATGATGCCACGCTTATATGCTCAGATTGACTCTCTAGGTCTACCTCTAATTAGATTAACTATTTCTGCTCGCCTCCTCGCCTGTTCGCGAGTATAACACAACTTATTAGGAGTTTAATTTAATAAAAATAACAAATCCTACAACACAACAATTATTTTCATATCACCTTCAACACTATCTTGTAGCTTTTTAGAAAATATCTTATATACGTACTACATATACCTATTAAATTACTTTTTTGTAAAGTTGTTCACATAAGACATTAATCTTGTGTAGGTATGCCAAATACCTACTTATAAAATAACCAGTTGTCTCAGAGTAGGTAGGTAATGGAACCAGAAGCAAATTTATTAAATATTTACCCTATTTACTCTCTAAACAACAGTAGAAGGTTACTAAAGGGCGAGGGACCGCCATAATCCAAATTACATTCATCTTAGGATCGAGGTCGAAAGTTCGATAACAGGATCGGGATATTTCGAACAGACACGTAATGAACTCATATAAATTCGATATGACCCAGAGTGGCCAGGTAAACCTTGATTTATTCAAAAAAACGAGCGAGGACGTACCGTTTGAAGCTGTAGTGAAGTAAAAAAATAAGTCTCGCACGGACACTGATTAGAGAAGGCATTGTAGACGCACTAATGTAAGACATTCGATTTACTTAAGGGTCACGGTCAAAAGGTATGAATAAGGACATTGACACATTTCATCATTATATTCCATTATCTTCCCCTTGTTCCCTTAGATCCCTTATATCGAATGGTTGAATAATTTAATAATGTCACTACTTAGGAGTATTGAGTCACTTAATGCATAATACATAAAGTTATAGAACATAGGTATGCCAATAAATAAATTAACATGATTTATTATCTATACTTTTAATATAGGTATTCGTTAATATTAAATTTATAAATATATTATAAATATAATCTATTAAACCATTATTAGGTACTTAATGGAAAAAGTACCTACCTACCTACAAAATCTAAAACGGAGAAAGTCAGTCAAATCTTTGCATTTAAAGAAAATAAATACCTTACCCATTTATCTTATTTTTGTTCATTTATCAATGCATGGCCTGCAACAGCATATTTTGGAAAACTATTTTGGAACATACCTAATATAAAGTGTGTTGGTTTATTTCGGTTTCCCTTCAAATCACATTTCACGCCCTAAATTTCTACAGTACCAATGTCATATCCAGTTTTGGTAATTTATTCAAATAATGCATAAGTATCATTAGCAAAATAACACATTTGGTTGCCCGACGAACGATGAGACATTTCTTTTTCTACTTGCTATCCTGACGTTGACAAATGAATAAAACCCATTTATTAAAGTACGCAAGCGCACTCAACGATATCCATAAATTACCCGAGCCTATCCATAATAGATTTGTGATCCAATATTGAAAGTGTTGATAGAATTTTTTTGTCACGACTTTCCTACACATGGAAACCCGTTTAGATCAATCTGTGTGCCATACAGAGGGTTTCATGTTTCTGGGTAACATGAAAATAAAATAAGATGAAACAAAGGTAAAGAGCCCAGACTGTGTGTCTCTATAGCGCAAACAGTCTCATAGTTAGATAGTCAAGAACAAATAGTACAGTTACGGAAAATAATGACAAAATATTGAGTGACGATTTTATAAATTGTATCTATAACAAAAAACGGACACTATCATTATTCTTGTCCAGCGCTAACCATTAACTTTTCTTGACGTAGAAGGTTTTACGAACAATGGTAAAAACTGACATCTCACATTCAGCTGCTACAAATTGCTTGTAGTTCTTTTTCATCGTTTTGCTGTATCGTTGTGATGCTCTTTAAATATTTTTGAAATATACAAAAGCGAGTCTTTTTACGATTATTTAATACTTGCTTTACGTACCTTTAATAAAGATTCTCAATCTCTCAAAGATTTCACAATTACTTTATATTTCAACTTTAAAAGTATACATGAATAATATTATAAAAATCTTGTGCGCTATTCGCGTAAACTCTCTGTCTGTCATTAATTTAGTCATTTAATCAGTCACGATAGTTTTTTATGTAAGATGGAATACATACTAAACAAGTGCTCTGCAATAGTTTTATTAATATAAGCATGAACACACATGAATTCTTTTCTAATATTCGAATATAAACATCGAATTTATCTTAACATTATTTCTGAACTTTATCATCACGTACGATATTATGTAAAAATTATTTTCATTTCATTCTGCCATTGGTGATATTTTTGAATTTTTATCAGTCATCTTGCTGGGAACGAAGTGGAAAACAAGGCAATCACAACTTTGTGACGGAACTGGAAAACTTCAACTTTTGTAACAAATTGACTACATTGTGTTGCCGGTAGAAAGCATTTACGTCACCTAAGTAAGAACTTGGGACAGATTTATTATCAAAGCAGGTAGGAATAAGCACATTTTGTCGTTTAAGCCTTAATCAAAATGATAAAAAATAGAAAAATTGCTTCAACAACGTTGCTAAATGAATTAAACGTAAAAAGCTTTTCGTACTCGCGTTAAAATGATATTAATTCAATTATTTTTTTTAATACTCAAGACAAGTTTTAAGCCACGAACCGTTTTTTGACTAGTTCCTAATTAAATTGTGTAAGTTTTTTAACGAAGATAAATTTAAGAGCAAATCATAAAACGATTACAAACAAAATGTTGAAAGCACTACAAAAGCTGTTTGAAACCGTTTTTATCGTTGGTCATGTTTTAAATATTAGTAAAATTATTTAGTGCTCCAATTGACAACTTTTTACTGCACCAATACGTCACCAGAAAAAAGTTTGCTTTTCTGATGACGTATTGGTTTGAGTGAATTTGTATTATAATTATTTCATCATCAATCCTGCTTAAGCATTTTTTTCCCATTTTATACCAATCAAGTCTATTCAAAAAGAAAGGAAATTTTATTATTTACATACTGAATAATAAGCAAAAATTGTACGTATACATGGAAATCAATCATATTTCAATTGAGTGATGCTGTTTATTTATATTGTTATTTGCCTATGATGTCCCACTGTGGGGCAAAGGCCTCTTTTCTTCCATTGTTAAAGATTTGTGCGATGGATTGCTATTGTTGTGCTGTGAAATATAGGGATTGGCAATATAATTAGGTAATTGGGCGGGCAGAGTTTCACTTTAGTAAGTAATCGGCACCTGCGGCTTAAGTTCGATACAACGTCTCGAGAGATAAATGGAGTCTTTCATGTATCTCGCTGTAATTTGCGGTTATTGGAGCGAGTTCATTGTGCGGGACAAAGCTGCAGCATTGTGGATAAAAATGAAAAATAATGCTTTCAAATAAATTATTTCTACTTTATATTTCATATTGCAATTATGTTAATGAAGGTTTTGTGACATGGTATACCACTATACTTCTAAGTGCTTATGACATATTTTTTCAATGTTAATATTTCGCTACGAAAACAAATATTTAAAAGTAACGAAAGGTAAATAAACAACATTCGCAAGGAATTAAAACACTACACAAAATTGGTTTTTGAATTATTCATAGACAAAATTAAGGTTTTAATCTGTAACAACGTCACAAGTAGTCACAACTCACAATGCTTGCTGCTTTTGCTATGTTTATTCAGTTCTGCACGCTAAAATTGTTTCAATTTTAGTAAATTTCGCTTATCCTAACGTTAACAAGCGTCAACAAGTAACATGTTGATTTCAGATGACGTAAGAGAATGATCTATTCTAAATATATTAGAGCACCTTTACCTTTCGGTATAGACTTCTATGAATTGTTTTGACCAATAGAATATAGATTGGTATGATTGCGGTAGGCGACAAGGACCAGACGATCAAGCCAGAAGGAGGATAGTGGAATTTAATAAGGGTGAAATGATTTTTGCCAGTACTTTTGATAAATTTAAACAAAGCGCTTTAAGAGATTACGAAAAACACCTAGGATGTTTATGTTTATCCTTTACCCCGTATTATTTAAAAACAGTATAGGTATTTCGATGACGGTGACATGCCTTTTTTTCCAACGTGTTTATTTGTGGTTCAAAAGTTAATTAGAGACACAATTATTGCGCATGAATGCTCCAACTGGCAAAATTAATTTGCATAGGCAGGTACAACGTACAAAATAATGTAGCTCCTACTAGTCCCTACCAATTCCAAATGTAGAGCATTTCAATAACTCTACACGGCTAGCGAGTTCTACGGAAATTGCCAATATTAGGTTAAAGTAGCGCATTGTTTTAACTGACACAATAGAATTGAATGTACGTGCCAACCATTCCAGAGATTATAGCCGTCGCTGACTAGAACCGTAGAAGTCTGAACTGGTTGAAGACGGCTATGTTGCGGGCTTATATATTCGAGACGAGAACTTATTGCCATACCTGCAGAACTATATCATGATGAATCATGAATGAACGTTTTAAAGATATCTAGTAAATTACGGAAACCTACTCGACTAAATATACGGGTTGTACTGAACGGATGGTATTCAGCGGTGGTGGGTCATCTCTGAGCCAGCAGCATTATGCTGAGTCCAGACCCTTTATGATATTATATATATAATGCTATCGTTAGTAGTTTAAGATAATAATTTAATGGCACGGCACGCACGGGTCAAATTTAAAACAACAAATGGAACTTAAATATTTAACGTACGGAACCCTCCACGCGAGTTTATATCGAAAACCTAAAGTGATTGTTTTAGATTAGAGTTATTTACTCAGCTATTCACGTATTCAAACATTTTTACGTTGCATCAAACATACAACATTGCGATTAATGATGACAGAGCTCCAAAATAAGACAGAAACTGTACTGATTGTTTAAAAGGGGAGTTTTATAAACTTGATAAATGTCTAGTATTCATACCCGACCTATCATAATGAAATAAAATTTCTTTACGTGAATGTTTTATTGACTATCCTACCTGTCCGAGAGCAGCTGGAATATTCAATATCAGCATAAATAACATGAACGCGAAAATAACAATATCTTATGAAATTCCTCGGTAATTTTTCACTCCACTGTCAAACGCTCGTAAAAGATATTGGAAACAATTTGAGCGATATCTCTCCCCGCGGACGTTTGTAGAAACCTTTCATAAAGAATCGAATTTGCGCTTGAATGAGTATCTGTAGATACCTTCTTATAGTTACTCATTGCGTACGATGAAGCTTCGACATCTGGCACGAAATTTATTTTTCTTGATTAATTTTTACCTTTTGAAATTGAACCGGTTTGCGGTTTATTTGTAAAAATATTTTTGTTTTCAAAATAATTTATAGTGGACTAGTTTTACCGTAGTATAATTTTATTCGCATAAAATTCGGTTGTACCACGGTTAATAAAATTGAAGAATAGTCATTTCAAGAGGAGGCATTACAGATACTGACTCCCTCGATTACGATTAATTTAAAACTCTGTAAAATGGATAGCGAAAATATAAAATTAGCCTGTATTAAAGTTTACAACTTAGAAATTAGTTACAAGTTGGCTTACGTGTTAGTACATAGTGTTGACTCTAGTATTTACACCGGTTTAACCTCACCTGACGCGAGGGTTGTCCAAAGTACATTCATAAATTAACGAACTTGTCTAGTATTACTATACGTTGCCGTTAATGTCGACCTACGTTTTACCATCCAATATTATTCCCCATAGGTTTTCCTTTCAGCTCTAAATTGAGACATACATGCAACCAGTATTTACATTACAGTATCTGCTCGTATATATACTTTAATATGAAGCATATTTCTTTACATGAGTTGTTTTAGATACAGTTTACCAGCAGAATTTTTTTTTCAAAATTGAATAATATGTTAGATACCTTGATACTTGATACCAGTTTTATTTTTCGAGAGGAATCAAATGTAAAACAATCGTAAAATCTCTTGAACAAAATATGCTTTCGGATTTATTTCAGCCAATTATAAGCAGAAAGTATTTCAATAAACATAAAAACGTACCATTCTAATTTTTAAAAGAACTTTTCTTCAAGTAGACCTAATCAGTAATCAAGATAGCAAAGTCTAAAAAGAGTCTGCTCAAACAATATCATCCTTTGTTCCGTAATAAACCGTTAGGGCATTAGAGCTATTACGCACTGTCGACCAGTCGCCGGTCGCGATTGCAATTTCCTTTAGTGTCTATGCATGTCACATAGTTGCCGATCGACTCAGTGAATTGATGATTAGGTTCATAGATAATACACTATATACTAAGCGCACGGGTTTAAATAACAGCGATGATGGGATGAGAACGTTCACACCATAGATAATAACACTATACACGTTCACACTGTGAGCAAGTGTCTAAGCGAAGCTTGGTTTGGTCACCCAGTTTAGTTGCCTATATTTTGGTTGACGAGAGACCAATTCGACAGTAACCGGTCGACAGTGCGTAAAAGCCCTTAAAAATACCTATGTCAGGGCACAAAAAGATTTGAACGCCACCGGATGTCGGCTTCGCCGCCTGAAATTTAAGGTATATTCTTTCCACACTCTAAGGATGTTTGTGTAAGGATTCTTGACGAAAGTAATCACATTTAGTACTTTGTACTTTGTAGAAGTTAGTAAAAATACGTGCATAGTGGCTTATTGTGCTAATTTGATTGATTAATTAAGAATTAATAAAGAAGAAGTTGAAGCAATATGATAAAATAAAGCAAAATTAATGGTTCATTCGTAGAATGTACGTACGTAGGTACACCGTAATAAAGGTAGGCGGTAAGTGTGAAATTATTAAGATAATAATATATGTCGCCGCGGTGGCATATTAACGCAACTTGTTAAAACCTCTTGTTAAAACCTCTGATTTATTCATTGATCCAAACTCCTTTCAAGAGTTATGACAGTAGTTTTATGAATAATATGAGTAATTGTCAATTAAAGGAACCTGATTGGCTACGTGGCCACGCTTCCTAATCAATTGACTTACTTATTGCTTTTAAATGGAGTTTGGTGTCTATTTATGATTAATATTGCCTTGTAAAATAATTAACCTGATTTAGAGACAGTTTGTGGATAGTTATGGATAAGCTTGTCCAATCTTTAATAAAAAGAACCATAAGCAGCGTCATCTACGACCGTCACGGTAAAGTTTAAAAAGAGAAAACAAAAGGATGGCGATGCTATGGGCTTGTGAAGGGTCACCTTCGGTGGTGATGCCCGAGCAACAAACATTGTAAGTAGAACTAAACCTTTGTATGTTTTTTAAAGATCGATAGCTGAGCCTATTTTACTGTGTTAATCAGTGTGTTTAATATGTTTTAATAACTGAATAGAACCAATTGATGAAATATTGCAGTTGTTCTTATTTTAGTATTGCAGTAGCAATAATTCAGATGTTAAATTACTAGACCTTTGCTACTTTATAATAACCCGAAACAGTCCTCCTTGCAAAGCATTCTCATATAATTATCATCATGTTCTTGTTGAATTCGATATATATAATATTATATTTTGCAAAAATACCACTACATACCGATTTCACCATTCATCTATTGGTAAAATCGGTAGTCATAAAAGTGATTTACGAAGAAGGTATATAAGGTATAGGTATTGTCTGAAAAACGATAATGAATGTTAAAGATATGAGAAAACCTAGGTGTATAATTTACTTTTACCGTACAGTATTAATTTAATAGTAAAATATTATTAAAATGAAAAATCAAATAAATCTAAACTCCACACCGAAATCAAAGTAAATGTTTACGTACCGAAATTACCTACTTTCTTACTACCAATTATAAATAAATCAGTTTATAACGTCGTATCTTTCGTAAATGTAGCATTTTATCGATTTCCATAACCGAACCATGTTCCTAAGTGTGTTGCTATAAATAATGATACCATTGTAGGTATTGCCACGAAAATGTTAACGCAACCACATGAAAGAAAGGTTTTTCGATACTCATAATATTTTTCATGTTTCAACCATTTTCAGCGAGTATTTGTCGGAAATATGACCGCGTGTGAAGTGAGCCGTGAGGCCGCTGCGGTTGGCACCTCCATATGTTATACTACACTAGCTTAAACCGAGACGATGCTTGCTTTTAGTCCTACTAATATAATATTATAAACGCGAAAGTTTGTAAGTATGGATAAATGGATGGACATTTGTTAATCTTTCACGTCAAAACTACTGAATGGAATTTAAAGAAACTTGACAATAATATAGCTTATACATCAGAATAACACATAGGCTACAATTTATAAAGATATTTTTTAAATTGCTCGGTATACTAACCTTGTGCAGACGAAGCCGCGGGCACCAGCTAGCTGTAAAACTGTGTATTTGTGTGGACGAAAAAGAAAAAAATATAGTGAAAATAATATAAATATGTGATAGAATATGAGCATTTGGATTTAGAATAAGTAAGTGATGAGTCCATCTACCTGTGGTTGGGCAGTGTAGTGGACTACGGCCTTCTCACATTTTAGAGGAGACCCATACCCACCAGTGGGACAATGATGGGACGATGATGATGAAGTGATGTATGTGAGATGAAGACCCGTGTGATGTTAGTTATCGAATCGATCCACCATTTGTAGAGTAAATAAACATCTAGTACAAATTGACTTAATGTAAGCAGGATGTCCATTGTGTTTAAGTACCCTTAAGTTTTTTATAAATGCATCAAATTTTTACGCTCTTTCTTGAACTTCGAATATGAATTCTTCACGTACAACCCACCAGACGATTGAGACAGACTATGATATTGAAAACAAGTCGAATAAAGCCGCACAGCGAGCCGATCGAGCGGCAGTTTCGAATGGACATCAATATTCCGCGCCATATTGCACCGTTTTTATCGCCGCAGTGGTTGGCGGGTGCTGAAATATTATATTAACAACGTAATTTATGATAGCGCTTTGGTTACCATAGTAAACTTTAACGCAAATTATATCGGTCGTGGTTGATGAAAGCTAAAATTAGCCTAAATTTATTCTCCTCATAAAAAATTTACACATACTGAGGATAAAGTGAATACAAACATAAAATTTGCCGCAAACGGTCATGTTAGCCCTAATTTTAATTCATCAGTGCCACCCATTGACACTATGAGTACCCACTACCTACCTCCATTATGAGATTCTGAATCTGAGATTGTAAAACGTATCTATTTACTTTAGTACTGAGACTCCACTAGCGAGTCTTGGGGCGCACTTTACAAATTGTCTCATGTTTAGATACACTTTTATCAACGACATTAATAATAGAGATAGAGAATAGACATAGTGTCAAAAACAATGAAAAAACTTCTTTATCGGCCTTAGCTCTCCAGGGAGTCCTCGAATTTAACATTTGTATTTTTATAAACGCCGAAAAAATAACAAACAAACAACACTTCAAACAACTTTATTCCCGACGGTCTTTAGAGCTTAAAAGTATTGTATGATTATAACTCTGTTGTTTACGTAGCGAGCCACAAAAATGTCGATAACAGACAACAGTAATAAATCATTGTGTTTGATAAAGCATTTGGTGTTCTATTGTTCGGTTTCTGTCGACTATTTGGAAATAAAATACCGGGCAGGTCAGGAGTCTTGTGTTATCGTTAGCGACGAACTGTTAAAGCAGAAAAGTAATATGTTTTTACTGTTTTTGTACTTCGCCAATTTTGCTAATAGGTCTCTACCGATTAGGTTGTTCTGTCTAGTAAGTACTAAACTGACTGAAAACTGAAAATTAACCATTGATTTATTTTTGGTACTATAAATAACAAATAATCTTAATATAAGTATATAAATTACGTGTCACAGTGTTTGTCCGCGATGGACTCCTAAACTACTTAACCGATTTAACCAAATT
>DWQK01001534.1:0-15379 GCA_018231225.1 Noctuana stator
ATTTATCGAGGAAGGCTATAGGCCAAGCGTTACGTTACAATTCTTAACGCGGGTGAAACCGCGGGACACAGCTAGTAAAATATAAATTGATGATAGGAATTAACAATGTATAGAGGACAGTGCAACAACGTAAAGAGGATTTAGCTAGTACTTCCTGGTCGAAGGTTTATACAAGTTAAGCAATGTTATGCACATTCCGTTATGCTCAGGCAGATACCAGCGAGGCTGCGACTTGTGTTATGCTGAACGATGCTGTGGGGTGCATGATTTTTGATGTGCTCCAAGTCATAGGTTGTTAGGCAAGAATCACAGCGAGCACACAAGCGGGAGCGATTCACGGAGAGCGCCTAAAGCCCGACCGCGGAGCAGGAAAAAAGATTTCGTCTTATATTTTATCTAACTAATGATCCAGTTTGTAGCCATTTGTAGTTTGTAGTAGTGTTTGTAGTGTTTTGCCTTCAACCCTTTTTATGTGTTAAATTTAACGTTAACATTGTTATTATTATCACAAATTCTCTTCATTAGTCTTCTTAGTTAAACAATCCTTTTTTACTACATTTTATAAACGTAAACCCACTCTCCGGTTGTATCTTAAATCAGACGAACGGACGTGTCGTGCCGCATACATAAACATAATTTTATACGCAGGTGTATTGAAAGCGGCAGTGCATTACGTATGTAAGCCCTCAGATTCCATTACGAGGCGTACATTTAAAAATAAGATGCTCACACGATAAATAAGCTTTGCGAAATAAGTGCTATTATTTACTACGAGACGGGATTTATTTAAGGCACTTTCGTTGGCATTTGCTAGAGATAGCGTTAATGGGCGTAATACTTTATTGTTTAGAATTTATTTTGTTTGAAAAACGTCTCATCAGTGCGTCAGTTGAAATCCAGATTCCGAATTACAAATACGATGTAAAAAATTTGTGTAGGTACTTATTATTAAGTTATGATCTATAAATTGCACGGTGTGATATTGATTTTAGATTTCTGTTGGCTAGTTGATAAGGAACATTATTACCTTTGGACGGATACATGACATATACAACACACGGAATACTAAATAGCGTAACGTAAGTTAGCTTCATGGTCTTAAATTATTTAACCGTCACAGCTGGAGAACAATATATTTACGCTGATAATAGCTAATAGCGAACAGTGTGGTAGTGGTTACTACACTGAAACAAAAGAAGCAAAGTAAAAAAGAAAATGTTTTATGTATTAATGGAAATTATTTCATGCATTTGCCAATAAAGTATTAACGGAATTACTAATAATAAAAAGAGTAAACACACATAAAGCACCATCAAGAAAAAACCACGTTTATTCTTTGTAGCATTCCAATGAAACAAAACAAACAAACAGCCACGTGGATAACGATACACGGGAATGCACTCGGCGCTGCGAATAAAAAGCTAATCGGCCATCTTTATTCTGCGCACGAAGCGGCCGCGAGCCGCGCATTCGTGGAGCCGGAACGAATGCGCGCGCGCAGGGTTCAGCACGTGCGGGGAAGGAGAGGCTTTGTTACGCCTCTATTTATTTATGCTTTGTTAATAAATACGGTTTTCTCAAGAGTTTTCTATTTCCTGGGGTTGATTTCTAGCCCATACCTAAAGTTTTTAAATTCGTATAATCATTTTCCTAGAACATAGGAACCGTAATAAGTATTTTAGATATACAACACGCAGAAGCAGATTGGGCAAAATTCAAAGAAAAATTAGATAAAGAGTTAAACTGTAACAACGGCATTAACATACGAGTAGAAGAAGTAGATAAAACACACACATACGCAGTTAAAGAAATTAATTGCGAAATATAAACCAGAAAATGCAATTTCGATTAAACAAAGAAATCTCAAAAATAAATTACCATTATTGATGAATTATCTATGACTGTAATTAAACAACTTATGGAACCCAAATAAAGCTGATGTGAGCAATAGAAGTCATTAGTTGGCTGCGCAGTTAGTGAAATATTTTAATACTAAACAAAGAAACTGCTTAGTAAACAACTACCATATTTATTATCTGCTTAGCTAGAGCTCTTAAAAAACATATAACGTCCAATAGCCACTCTATATACGCTGTGACGATAATGCTATTCAATGTAACCGAATGAGAATTGAATAACATTATGCCGAGAGATTCTACGAAAGGGTTTTATATCAATGAAGACCTTTCGATTTGACCTTTGGCCCTTTCGATCGTTTCGTTTAGTACACTGTAACGTAATTTGGTAGTGTAACTGTAGGTAGTTATGTAACGTTACTTTATTAAGGTTATGCTTCTGATTTTTAAAGGTTGTCGTCAACCATAATTGTTCTATTCTATCATCATTCTATTAACTCCGGCAATACCCAAACCGGGATAAATTGTACTGAGAATGGCGCTTCACACTCATAGTCCCACATTCGAACAAAGACAATAATAATTGTAGGTGCAAACACCCAGACCAGGAAAAGAAATCTTAATTTATCATTTCATCTTCTGCTCTACTGAAAATTGAACCCAGGACTGTCAGATTGATGGACCGGAACATTAACCACTACACTGCACTGGTCGTCAAACTTCTGAAGGATAAGATTTACCTCACATATCCGTTGATTTAGTACTTGGTTCATGTCAGTCCGGTATAATGCATAGATCTGTAACAAAGAGATGAATTGATGAGGTGAGACTCTTTATGGCAAGGGAAACTAAGAACTTGACAAAATATATGTTCAAATTGAATTTTTTTTTAAATATTAATGTTGACATGGTTTAATTTGTGTCAATCTCGAGTGCTTTCAACTTTCTACAGATGAATCAGACGAAGATAATTCATACTTTGTATGTTTTCAATTACATTGTGTTATTCTGTCTTCTTTCAATTCTATCTACCTATTTACTGGCAAATTGTTAAATTTTTTCCAAGCGATTATTTGTATTTTTTCATTTGTTTTATGACATTCAAAAGCAGCCATTAGCAGCTATTAGCACGATCTCATTACCAGAGGAGGAAATAAAGCGTGCAATATAAAGGAATGACTCGACAACACACTGCCGAATTCTGCCTTTGAAATAGCGATACTATCCGCGGCTCTACGGATTTTCGTTTCACTTTCATGTTTCATACTTCAACTTCTTTAAACAACATTGCACATAGTAAGGATTGTGCTATGTAACAGCGACTCTATGTATATTTGTTCTGTGGCCGGTGGTACTTGAAACTTAACGTACTGTTAACTTTAAAGTACTACTTTACATACTAAACAGAAGTACTAAACGTAAAAGTACTAAAAGTTTAAAGTACTACTATCATATAAAATTCGATTTCCTTATTTAATTAAGTAATACGTATTTAATAATATAATTCAGAGTTGCTTATAAAACTTTCAAGTCCGGAATTGTATACAATTGTACGGTTTTTCATTACATTTCCGTACTGATTTAATAAAATTACAGATTCCAAAAGTGAATTGTTCAAAACTCTACTAAAAGCCAATGGGTTTTCTTTCCAATTCGAACGCAACGTAATTTATACCTATATATCTGTTACTGAATAACATTTTCAAGGATTTTTATTTCAATCGCACGAGTTTAAAATTAACGATTCAACTGTACCTATATGTATTCACGTAACGTACAATGCGAATCGAAACATTATTCTGTGAGATTTTTTTCACGATCCAATCCTCTTCCTTTTTACTGAATTTCGGAACAAAATGCACGGCTCCGTGGACTTCTGTTTACAAGTGTTTAAGCTCAAACATGATTAAGTTGAAACGATACTATCGAAAACACTGTCCACTCTATATGGAGCTAAAATTTAGTACAGACAATAGCCATAGCTACAATAGCCATAATATAGCATAGTTCCTTTGAACAATAAAAATTGATGCAATTTCTAATACTACTACACTAGGTACGGTAGCTACAAAATTAGTAGGTAATAGCTTAAATTTCACCCTGACCTCTAGCGGCCGAATGGTGAAACTGCATTCATGTTAGCAATCTAATTACCATAAATATTTGTTCATATTAATAACCATGTTTCCTCGTTGGGCCAACCTTGCATGACACACCTGATTGTGTACAGCGATATATCACGTCAAATGTAGCATGTTATTTTGCCTCTTCAGTTAATTACTGGTGTGCACACCGATGAGGGTATGCGATAAACGATAAAAAATAATTAGGGATGAAATGTGCGACGAAAATTCACGCTTATTTCTACGCACGTTCAAGTTATGGACTGATCTTCCTTTTAAGGCGTTCCCAGCGGTCTATGCTGTGGAAGTTTTTGAAAAAAGTGTGCGTGTGTGTTGACTAACAACTCTAGTTTACTACTTAAGAATCCATTTTCATATAAGGCCCCTGTATGCAAAGTTTATCGATGCAGGAAAGTCATCTCAAGTTAAATTATCTCCCAAATCCGCACCACCAGAAACGAAAAAAACAGCGGTGGATTAGTTACAAAGACGGCAGTAGTAGCTTCTCTGGCGACCTGAACAAGTTCTAGCAATGGTTTTCAGTGATTTTTTCGCAACCTTATTTTTCGCTACTCGCCATCGCTATACCTATACCTAACTAATGTTTTATTCCATACGTATCTGTTGGAAGTTGGACGTCAGTTAAACGAAGACGACGTATGCGTTAATGAACCAGTGATGTAAGCGGGTGCCATGTCGCAACATTTCAATGTATTTGTGGTTAGTTCTAACTTCTCACTTTATTAAACTTTGTCAAAGCTTCACTTAAGGTAGTAAAATTTTCTCAGCATCACCATGAATTGATTAGTATGGTCTACCATACCTAAATACATTAAGCCCGTCCTTTGTGTATACCAATAAAGCTATTGATATAAAATATATAAATCGCATTTGTTAGTAAATATTTTTAATGTTGATGACAAATAAAATCTGGTGAACGAAGATCTGGAAAAGTGGAACAAAAAATAACACACTTTAGGCACCAGCTCGTATGTTACCCCCGTCTTAAAACTATCTAAGAAAGTATCTACTTTAGTTCATCAGCAACGTCTAGATCAGCGGTCGGCAAATACTTGTGTCATCGCCTAATGTGAATATTTCAGAAGGAAGTTTGGTCCATAACATACGAGTAGCTTGAACATTCTTGGCAAGAACAACTGAAAATCGGATGCCACACATCAAGCGAATGTGGCTAAGACTGTTGTCCTAACTTTACCCTAACTACATAAAATATCCCTAGACACACACTATCATGAAAGGCGCTCATTTGCATACTCCGAACTGGGTCATGCGTAATGACCAGCACAAATTAGACGGAACACTTAGCGGCCTGTTTGCTCTCCAGGGACGCTTGACCGTGGAACTGTTTACAGGTCACCTGGCAACAAGACGCTGGAAGCTGTTTAATTATCCAGCTAAGAGTTGCAGTGGAGTGTAGAGTTTTTCTATGCGATAATTGGTTTGTTTTGTTTATGAAAGGAAGTTCAGTTTTTAAGAAGAAGAATTTGTTTGCAAGCTAAAGACGGAAATCCGTAGGGAACATTTGAAGGAATATAAAATCTGGGTTTAGGCAAGATGCAGTATTTTTTTTTTATGTGTATGGTAACTTCCCGTGATATTAGGGTATTTTCTGAAGGTTTCTTCTCCGTTACAAAGAAAAGGTCTCTATGGTGCCAAGGTAGAATTTATTTGGAAACTTAACTTTGTTATTCGGGATGATGCGAAGTACGTACATAAATAGTTTCATTTTAACACTTTCTGTTTCAGGATTCTGATAAATCAGCAATTCATCCATCCAACCATCATCATTTGGAGGTTCACTGTTGGACATATGCCTTCCCTAAGCGGCGCCACTCCGCCCGGTCCTACGCCCTGTGGATCCAGCGGTTTCAACAATACGAATATTTAACTATTGTGTCTGGTTCGTGGACAGCGAACCTCTAGTTTTTATAACTTTAAAACTTTTAAATCTAAAGTGAGTCTACACAGCTTCTCAGCGTTGTCATATATCTTCTACCTAGGTATATCAGATACGTTCCCACTAAACTCCCTTGTACAGGAAACAAATACTCCAGTGTAAGGTCTAATGAAGGGTTGGGTCGCAGTAATTACGAAGCGCCATTGACGTCCGAACTCCGAAGTTACACTTAGCACTTGGCGCTTAGTGAGAACAACTTAGTGCGGAATGTGCGGTCGGGGCCCGGGCTAATGCGGGAGTTTCAGGTAAATGTTATTGAGTTTAATTTTAGTCTGTTTAGTCTTTATGATGATTGACACGCTTCTGAGGGGCCATATGTATTGACGACCTGCGTGTAATGTACACGCGCATAGCCCTGCTTGTAATGTGGATCGGTAGCGGCAACACTGTTAAGCAACAAAGGGCGCGGACAGTACTCGGATGTGACCGCTAATGGCAAATTTTATGCGCATTTCCGTGCTTCAGAGGTCACGCTAAGACGTCGGTCCCGGTTCTTATCGATAGATAACCGTCGGTCACATTGGTGCAGCGTTGTGGAGTATGCTCGAGGCCTTCACCGGTTGTGGGGAAACACTACTTACGTTGAAAAACTAATTATTAAAATGTCAACATTAACACAAATCTGTCAAGATTTACCTTTAACGTAAAACGAAAAGTAAAAATCTACAAACATCGTGACCTAGATGCGAGTTCAGTTGGTTAAAAAATTTTTATTCACATGAGATTTTGCTTTGAAAGTATAAGAGTTATAAAGAAAATAATTATAAAAAAATATTATAAAACATAAGTTCAAGTGCACCGCTTTCATCGCTTGTGCCTTAAAGTTGTTCAAAATGTAAATGGATGTTGCCCGCGTAGTGTAGTTCCGCTCCATTATTCGAAGGGACTGGGTTGGATTCCTGATGGGGCAGAAGTTTAAATAATGAATTTAGATTTATGGTCCCTCTCAAGATGTTTGACGATCCGTGTGGTGTAGTGGCATATTAAATGCCGGTCACCCATTCAGACGGTCCCGACTTCAATTCGCAGTTGTTCCCTGGGTGTTTGTGAAATTGTCTTTGTGTGTGTTCATGTGCACCCACGACACAGGGAAATTCTGATCTGGTCTGAATTCTTGACGTAAATTTTTTTATCGTTATAACACAGATTACTCATGAAACAGACTTAACTACAAGTGTAGTTAAGTCTGTTTGTAGTGTAAGTACACTAGCCACATATCAAAGCTAAGATTTCATTTTGTGCTATAAGCTCACAGGCTCTTCGTAGTACAACGTATCCACATAATTACGCTCCGTACATGGAACAGTGGTCGCCACAATCAGACAGATATGCGGTTGGCACGTGTCGATACGTTTTTGTGGCAGATACTGTCGATTCTGGTTAATAAGCGTCAAGATAAAAGAACATTTATTCAATTTTATTGTTCACTTAATTTTTTTTTTATACACGGGCCAGGTAGACTGTACCAAAATTTTCTTATTTCTGGACTTAGCAGTACGAAAATATATAAAAATAATCCGCGTAGGCAAAGATAAATTTAGGTACCTACTATATTTTTGATTTTAAGTTTCTTAGGGCGCAACCTAAAAAACTTAATTTTTACGGCAACTTACATTTATAAAGTTTATTAGTATTTATAAAGTCATGGGGATAAGCTAGTTAAATATGTATATTTAAATAACATAAAAGCGTAGTATATATTGACTACGCAATCACTCGTACACCGACAGCTATGAAACAAGTAACATTTTCACGAGATAACATAAAATGTCCGGAGTTTGTAACATTAAGTAGTTATCCACAAATCATCCTCTATTTTTATCTTGATCTTCCCTGCGACAAGTTGATAAGTCGCTTAGTTTAATTGACAATCGTTAGCGATTTAAAAAATTTATTTCCTTCAATTTTATAACATACTAGTTGGTGCCCGCTAGTTCGTCTGAGCAAGATTAGTATTCCGGGCAATTCACACAATGTCTTTATAAATTGTAGCCTTTATGTTATTCTGATGTAAACTGTATTACTGTAAAGTTTCGGACTTTCCTTTTGCAGAGCGCGCTTACTACGATTATTACTAATTCAGATTATTACTTTTAAACCGATTTACAGTGTGCTAGTTAGTCTCGTACACAATTCGACCTACATGTTGATTAATTAGAGATTTTTTATTAAAATAAAGTATTTTTCGCCTTAAAGTATCATTATAAATCGAGGCACGCGTAAAGAAGTTATCGCTGAAAATATATAGAAAATTGCGGTTTAAAAGGTATATAGATTTAAAATAAACTTTAAGGTATGCTTATTTCGCTTCACACTCACACAGTCGCACACCAGGGAGTCCCCGCGTCGTGGGTACCATAGGCACTATACACAAACACCCAGACCGAGAACAGTGAATCTAAATTCATCATTTAAATTACTGATCTGCTTGGAATCGAACCCAGGACGCTTGGAACGGCGGGCCGGCATGGCAACCATTAAACTACACAGGTCGTCAGATTATTTGTATAGTTTCCTCTTCTTCGTCTAAAGTCAGAGAATGTTCCAGAACAGTCCTCAGTTCTGGAGACCACTTATAGCTTGCACCAAACGAAAACCGGCAACGACGAGCAGACTGTGAGTCGCACACGCAGCACCTGGCGTCTGATTCATGCGCCTTTTTACTACTAAATTATGCCGCGGCTGGTTTATCCAGTTCTGGCTTCGTACGTGTGTTCGAATTGAACACCATTCATGCGCACTTGCATGTAATGGGACTTGTTTCTCGTGTTGCTTCAATGAACTTCGAGTTGAGGTTTTAATTTCTTTATTTTTGTTGTCATTCCCTTTGAGACGTTCTCTTTAGTGTCAACTTTGTAAGAAAAGCGTAGATTTAATGACGTAATTTTATTTATTTTTATACATACCTATACGAATCCAAGTTTAGCCATAATAGAACTAATAAACCTTGGCACAGAAAATGTACCTACTAATATGAATCATTTAATATTAATAAAGTCTTGTAATACTGTATGTCTTAATAACGTATTATCGAATATGTTATTACTGACTCATTTGTGACCTGATGAAGATAGTGGGGAACCGGTGGGTTTAGAGTGTGCTCAGGCAACCAGAAATAAACAAGACATTTGATTGAGTTATGCAGACATAACTTAGTCTTCGGCTTTTGTATTAAATGCATGCTTTATTTATCTCTATACCGAAATTTTTTTTAATGATATGAAGTAGCAGACGAGTATGAAGGCCACCCGGAGTTAAGTGGTCGCTGCCGCCCATGCGCTACTACTCCGGAGGCTGATCGTCGCCTCATGTAAGTGTGACGTAAATGCTGAAAGACGCCTAGTAAGAATAACCAGAGCACGATAAGTAGCAGAATAAGTTACTCTGCATTCTACAAGATAGTCTTTGTACCGCTGTAAATGTAAGCAATATATCCGAAATACAGGCGATATACCAAAAATTATGACGTATCCTTAACCGTCGATATCGTCATAAGTGAGACGGGATCGAACCCGTTTTGCATGCAAACTCGGCCCGACCCGCCTCTGGCTCACGGAATTGTATATCGGAGTACATTTCAAACGTTCTTCTCGACTTTCATACTGGGGCTGTTTCCTCGGGCGTGTTTTTAAATAAAATCGAAAACGCAATCTCTTCCGCTCGCTGTTAGCCTGGTAATGTACCAATACCATTGCGGATAACATGGTTTGTGGAGATGTTTCTGGGATGTGGCTTGTTCTATGTAAATGTGTGCTTGTGTTGCCTGAGATTATCTCAGTGTTCTTGCTTCGTGGGAAGAACTAAATATAAGCAGACTAAAATTTCGAGAGAAAATGTGAACATTCAGAACGCACTTACTTTCGAAGAGTTTTACATTAATAATAGGTAGTAGGAAATTTTGTGGTAGAGCAAACTACGATCTATCGTGAGGGCTTCAACAAACTCTTAATACTATTGTGTTTATATCAGTTAAGTCAGGCAGTCAGTGACAACTAAATTGGCCAATGAGGTAGACACGATACCCTATATCATTGGTCAATATATGTGACATTGACCAATGATATAGGTACCTACACGAGTTCTCTGAATGGGTTTAGTTGCGCGATAAGTGGTAGAAATTCAAAATACTACTAATACTACAAAGCACTGGTAACATTACAATCTCAGGATGCATTGTAGGTATGTATGTAGACGTTTCTAGACAATTGTGACTGGTCTTATGTAAATGTAAGTTGGTGTTGCAGAAATTATTGATGCTCTCGCTTCGCGGAAAGTGCAGAATTTATGGCGAAATGCGATAGGTACACGCAGAATAGATGTGTCTAATTCTGCAGCGAACTGTTGGTACAATATATTGCTTTAATTATCACGTATAATGACGTAATTGAATTTGGTGTCCATACATTTTTAAGTAAGGGCACAATTCAACGCACGCTGATGCCTCATTTCGACAGTTTAGAGCTACAAACCAAGTCACCACTATGGTTGTTAGTAATAGTTGAACTTTGTTGAAACAATAAAAACATTAAAAACATACAATATTTGTAAATACTTAAAAGAGGTCATCTTATCCAAATCAGCTATTTCTTCCAAATAACCTTAGGGAGCATTCTTCCATATCCATATGCATAATCCCATTGTCATTACATAAAAAAGAATAGTAAGAAGAATAATATAAAGCAATAGTATTAAATGGTTTACCGATTAAACCATTAGTCTCATTTACTTTTATTTTATTTTAACTTTAACGAGTGCCTAATCAAAATCCAGATAAGTGAAAGTATCTTCGGAAAAATACAAATGAATAAAAATAAGCAACTTGCAGCATTGTGTTGAAAATTACAGACATTAACTTGTCTGTGATTTTCAACAACTACGAGTACTATAAACTAATAAAACATTCGTCGTTCTGAACTACGAATAGCCGAAACGTAAATGCATTGGAGTGTTGGACACAGATTAGTGCGGCTTTGATAACGTCCAATTTAGATAGTGACCCGGGACGGTCGTTAATGTAATTGAGTCGGTTTAATATCCAGGATTTGATTCAGTAGATACTTGTCCTATTCATTTGGACACGCCTTCTTTGAAGTCCGTAAGGTAAGTTAAATATAGATAACAGGAAGGTCATTTTGTTGAGAAGGAATCCAACAATGGAACACGTGTAAGTTAAAAACAAAAGCGAAATTAAATAGATCAAAGAAGTGTTTTGAAGACGCAAGCTTTGTTTCGTCCAATAAAAGGAAAAAGCTTATATTGTTGCGTAATGTGGATAGAATACCAACCCTGTGTGGTTAAAACGTTGTAACAAAAAATTCACAGTAACACCTCGTTCGGGTGTAGGTACGGTGGATACTTTAAAAGCATTCGAAAAACGAAAACAATGCCCGCCTGCCACCGATTAGTCCACAATGTACGTGTGAAAAATTCTACGCTCGAAAAAAGTTCTCTTTCTGCCACCCATGCTGCCGACGTTCCCAGAGGAGCATCACTTTTTTTAAAATGTCACACGGAAAAGTTCCCAGGAGTCGATTCAGAAATATCCGTGAAGAATGTTAAGGTGGTGACAGACAGGCGTTGTGCCTCTAGGGAGCGACGCGTAAACGATGGAAGTCAGAATTTTGAACGGCTTATTTAGGAAAAATTCAAACATCACTATTGTTGACTAATGAATTAGAATCTGTAATATCGGTACCTACTATTGATTCGTAATAAGAAAACTCTAGACAGTGTTATTCTTAAGTTACTCGTATATCTAAATATTTCATTCATTTATGTGTTTATAATTCCTGTTATTACTAATTACGGCTTCAGCCCCGCTAAAAATAGAAATAACACAATATCGTTTAACTATCCAAGGCTCCAAGGATCTTATCACATGTCAAGTCATAAAAACCCTTAGAATAAATTCCAAGAAAACGCGAGTAGAAGCAATCGAGGCACAATCAAGCCTCTGAGCGTCTATTCACACCTTTGCGATCGAAGATTGGTATGAAGGAAAACAATAATTTGAGGCAGAACGAATTAGCGGCGCTTGTTGAGGAGTGTCGAGTCGCTTGAGGTCGTAACTATTTATTTGTGCTTTTTGAAATGGAAAGGGGATTCGTTCTGATTGCTGCATTAAGTGTATTAGATCTACATGTTAATGGAGAATTTTATTGGACACTAGAATAGCGTTCATGTGAAAAAAGAGTCTTTCTTGATACACTGTTTTTAACCGACTGTAAAAAAAGAGGTTATAAATCTATACGAATTTTAGTAATATTAATGTAAGTGCAAGATAACCTACACTGAAGCTCGTCAAGAATTATTTAAAATAAATCGACTTAAAAAGAAATTGACTGTTGATGAAGTTGCCGTGGACACATATAACGAACACTCGACAGAGTTTTAAAAATTTACTAAGGTAAATTAATCGTATAGGTATTTCAGATTACCATACTTCATGTGCAGAAACATCAGCAATGATTCTTACCTGTAACAAACAAAATTACTTAGATAAATAAATATAATTTTATCTCCTCCAATATAGATACAAAGAATTCATTCTCACAACTTAATGGTAAATTGATTCGAATACGATAAAATAGATTTATGTTATCATAAGGTAATAGATTTATTCAAGGTAAAGCGACATAAGCGAATTATCCGCAAAGCCCCGGAACTAATCGAAGGTGGCGGGTGACTGGAAGTGACATCCGAACGAAGACGATGTCGGAACAATTTGTTCTTTGATTATTTTGACGTTTCCTTTTGATTTTTATTTCGTGTAAACTTTTTGGTAACATAAAAAATAACGATTTAAAATTTATATCATTCATATAACTTTTATTATTAATCCAAGAGCTTAAAAAAATTAAAAAATTAATATTTTATTTGTACAAAGAACAGAGCTTATTCAGATGACGCAAAGTAATCAATAAGTAATAAAGTTTCCTAATTCTATGAAATTAGGGGTGTAGACGACAGCTCCATTAATAAAAAAAATTAAACGAAAAATAACAAAGCATCAAAATCTTCTATTAATAAAACAAAAACCCATATACCTAAAATTATGTAAAATACTAAACTATGTTAAATCTCCTGCGAAACAACCAGCTACTATAGTTTTTTAATTAAATTAAGAAAATGGGTACAACAATAAAAAATAACTTGAGAGAATAAAATTAGTCTGAACATAAATTCGAGAGGACAGGCTAACAGCAGTCGACAGCCGCCAAGCGAATGAAATAACACGTATACCAGAATAACTACGAGTAGTTATATCAGTTTTCTTCCATTTTCATGGCATTTCAAGCACCCGATTAAAGACGGCAGCGTGACTGGTATTGAAAGCGTATCGACAGGAAACTGTCATATTCATTGTTATATTAAAACTGAAGTTTATATAATTGTTAAGAACCTGACCCAGCGAAATTCATACCGCTTCAAAATTAGTAAATTATACATATAAACTTTATCACTCTATAATTTATAGTTGAAAACTGCATTGAAATCCATTGAGTAATTTAAAATATTTAAGCGAACAGACAGCGAAAGCGACTTCAATTTATACTCTGTAAAAAAGATAATCGGATTTGTCCTTTTTCTTATTGGAGAGAACGAATTTTTATTATTAAAAATGATCATTGAAAAACACATGCTATAATCGGGATGGCACTAACAATTTCCTTCTAAATCGTCCCCGGTAAGGTCAATAGAACAATTGGCCCGCAAAAAGGCAATAAGTCACAAAAGGGTCGCGTCCAGCGCCAAAGCGGTGCTATAATAATTATCGCTTAATGTCTTGTATGAGAACACTAAGCGGATTACTGCGCTGGCCCGCGGAAATAATGGCTAGGGTGACCGTGTATTGTGTTATTATATCACAAAGAATGTTGCTCAATCTCGGTGACTTTTACTGTTTATGTGAGTAAGATTATTATTGTATTGTATTGTATAAGTATTGTAGATTTGTGTTTTGAATGAAGTATGATATACATTAAAGCTCAGTCTTAAATATTAGCAAAAGTGACGTCATGTTGATCGTAAAAGTGTCATAGAATTAAATAGAACCAAAGTTCTTTAAAGTTTAATTAGTGACCATCGTTGCTTTTCTACTTCATAATGTTCTATTTGAGGTCATACGTTGATGCGTAGTTACAAGGCATAAGATTGTCGAAACGATGACAATAGCTCCAGCGTCCACATATTCAACCGAAACACATGGTTGTGGTTGAGGTGGTGCTGCCCCCTACCGTTCGTTGGCGATATGTAAAAGTTTTAACACCGTTTTCCTTGTCAAGTTGTAAAGAACGGTATCCATAATCTAGAAATGATAGAATATCACGTTTTTTCATGGTCAGCTTTATTTTAATGGAAAGTTATATAAACAAAACCAGCCAGTCAAAAATGAAACATCTCGATCGAAAACAAGAATTATAAATTTACACACAGAATATTCAAAAAAAAATCTTTTCCATTGCATTAACTACTAAATAGACATTTTCACAAAAACAACAGTATTTACAAACCGTATTATCCGCTAACAAGGATTGAACATGGCCACCGTACGCAGGTGTGGCGAGCAGCAAATCCGTCATAAATAAATCTTATTTGATACTAACAGAACCGTTAAACAATTTTGCCAATGGATTTGGTGAAATATGAAAATTAAAAGGAATGAACATTGATTTTAAATTGAGGAAAATTTTACTTCTAACATTAGTTAAAGTAACACAACTAAGTAGATAGTGCGTCAATTCTTAATATGAAACTATTTATCTTAATAGAAAGAATTAATGAAATGTTATTTCCAATATTGCTTAGGAATAATTTTTTGATAAAATATTATTTATTTAAATTTTAAATGTCTCTTTGATGGTAGAGTTTTCGTGTTTGTCTTTTGTTTCTCTTCTTCTTCTTGTGTTTGTCTTCTGTTATTTTTCTTTTCTTATATAATTATAGCCACGATTAAACTATACTGATTAGCGTCCAATGATGATCCACCATTGTTTCACACTGTCCTACCTCTTCAATTCCCGTAATAACTTCACTTCGGAAATTGCTCACAAAGCGCCAGAAACAGCAAAATCTTAATTTTGCAATCCACTTAATCTCTTAATCAAAATTGTATGAAAGCAAAGAGCGGTATGCACTCCAAAGACTCTAAACCGTACTCAAACAATCCCAACTACAGCAATAAGGTTGTATAATGCAACGGTGAATGTGCAATTCTGCTACATGTACGTAATCTAAGAAATGCTCGTTGCAAAAATGCACAAGCAATTTAGTCCACACATTACGTGAAATAATTTGCTCTTACTCATCAAATATGTTATGGTGGGTTACGCAACAAAGGAATTAATAGTAAGGCATTGGCTTGATCTATAATGATTGAATACCATAAAGACGACCCGTATGGTGGAGTGGTTACCACGCCA
>DWQK01001535.1:0-15368 GCA_018231225.1 Noctuana stator
TATATCCGTACAACCGTACGGGAAACCGTTGGATCCACAGGGCACAGGACTGGGCGGAGGGGCGCCACTTAGGGGAGGCCTATGTCCAACAGTGGACTTCCAAGGGCTGATGGATAGATATTCGTACACAATTTCGGAATTCATTATACACTTACAATATAAGCTTTGTGGGAAACACATCAGTCTGATGAACCGCTCTAGACCACGAAGGGCTCCGAGCGGATGGTGATAATTGAGTGGCGACTTTAACGGTTCCTGTACTGGTTAATAAATAAAATTCCTAAATCATGTTAGTAAACAATTTTCATTTCAAATGGTCATTATTTTTTTAAGGAAAATTCATTATGAAACTACATACATACATCTACTGCTATTTTATTCCAGCATACTATAGTATATAACGAATTAGTAGGCTCTTGTGAAAGTGTATGTAAGTATATTAAATGTGAATATAACAATATACTTATTATGAGTGTGAAAAGTTTTATCCAATCGATCCACACTATAATGTACATATTATACGAGTACTTAAATATTAATATAAAATTTAACCATTATGATTTTATCGAAAAAAGCGAATATGTAGCTAATAATTATTAAAAAATATTAAATATGTTGTGATTTTTTGTAAAGTTACTTTAAGTAAGATGTGTATCTATTATTTTGAGTAGTTTTTGATAAGTAAATGTTGAAAAACAAGTAATAAAGTCAACAAATGGACGAGTACATGCACTAAGTTTTGTGTAATTTTAGACTAATTAATTATTACTTGACTCTCTACTGGGTATGAAATTAAATATTCAAAGGTGTACAGGGTAATAGACCTCAACTCCGTAGAAGCACAGCACTATAAGCCTTCATATTATCTGAATGCAGTTTTTATGTTGGTCTTTGTTATTATTTTACATTTCAATCTACTAAAATATATTCTATCGTTGAGACCCCCTAAAGGTCTTACAAAAGCATTACAATAAAGAAAGAAAAAAGAAAGAAAGTAATTGTTTGTTTTTATATCACCAAAATAACATAATAATCACTCTCTGAGTTACAATTTTTAGCTGTAAAGAATTGACAAAAAGGAAGCGCGGGCGCACTCCGCCGATGCTGTCGAGAACCGCAGTCACTGAATTTCAGTAAACACGATAACTAATAGGTACACACAAACTCACTTATACACAATATTTCATTACACACTTAGATTGTTGATGTACTCGTCCTACTTTTTATCTTCCCAGGAATTGATGATGATCGAGATATCGATAAGTGAATAATATTTAATATTGAATAATTATTATCCACATTGTGACAAAATGTGACTGTTATAATAACGAATTGAATTGTTTTACATACATTTATTTCAAAAGTTTAATAGATAGGTGTCAAGAGTGTTAGTACGGAATTGATAAATATTAGATAATAGTTACTTACTACTAATAATAATGAAATATAAATATGTTTTTTAGCCCCTACATTACTTTTATATGGATTCAAATACGACAATTTAATTCTATGTATTACGAAAATGTTTAATATGTATCTATAGTAATGCTTCAGAAATGTGAGCATATTGATATGTACAAGTATATTTCATATTCAAATACATATTTTAACGACTGACTCGAATTAACTTTGCGTAACAAATTATAATATGTATTATTCCTTTCAGGAATTGGTATCCACCTTATGCGCTTATATTTATGTGTACTATGTTTTTATATTGTTCAAATATTTATTGGATTATAACGGTTGAAAATAGTTCTTGTAACTTATCAATACATACATAAGTAACTTAGATCCTTTTTTTACATTTCTAGTTTAGGTCTAGTAATTTTTTTCTATGTACGAAAGCTTCATTTTCTTTGCAAAGGAATTCAAACTTTATTGCATTTACTATATTGTTTTTGTGTAGTACTTAGGTACTATTATGATTTTTAAGAAATCCTGAAAAAAAATTTTAATGATTATAATTGTCTACTTACATAACGTATTTAAAGTCACTAATTAAAAATATTAACGGAGCTAAGACAACATTAAGGCGAAAATAAAACCCCAATTTATTCCTTTTTGCTGTTATTCCGTTAGAATTTCAATAGATTCTTAAAATAACAAATTAAAAGCGAACTAACAACAACTAACGACAAATAAAACAACTACACGTCAAATTTAAAGAAAATTTAAAGTGAAACTATAAATTCATGTTATGAGGAATAGTGCCTTCGGGTAACAAAAATCCAGCCTTTCTTGTGTTAATAATGTACCTACCTTTATAATGTTATAGGCAATATCTGTGCAAATATTGATCTCCTTAGGTGAAACGGCCATTGATATGTTAGTCAGTGAGTGAGTCAGATCAGGACTTGTCTTTTAATTTATATGGATAATATATATTTTATGTTAACGTCCTTATTGCATAAAAGGCAATCCTTGAATACAGTTTAGAGGTTGGCCTTGTTAAGACAACGATTTATGTTAATGAAGGAGCTCAACACATATAAGTTGTTTATTTTAATTGGTTTTTCTATTTATTAAATTTATCGAGTCGAATGTACCGGCCTAAGTCGTATGTTTGTATAGGTATTCAATCCAATATTTTCGCATCAGGTTTTCGGTTTGCTCCTTGCTCGAACTAAATATTTCATTTGGCTGTTATACAATTTACTTGTACCTACTATTTTTTATTTCCTAATTTTGTAGCCTAATTAGACCAATGAATGATTTCAATTGTACCAAAATTAAATATAGATTTATATACAGATAAATATGTATTTAGATAAATATTTAATTGTTGCTAGCGGTTCGTGCTCAATACAATATCAACATTTTGTTACAATTTGGTGTTTAAATGGAGTGCGTAAAATACGATGTCGAATAAACATTTGGAATTTAAATTATTTTTCGTGTTTTATTTCTCTTTAAGTCCTTTTTAGAACTTTCTTTTATGTACAATAAAAGTCTAGTCTGAATATAGATAGTGCTCAAGTTTGCATGTTGGTTAAAAGACACATATTTTTATTATTTTTATCAGATCGGTAAAAAGAACTTTTAAAGCTATTAATTAAAGTGGTAATAATTGTTAATCTTATACTTTGCGTGGAATATACTCTAAGTAGGTATATACGTAGTATTACGTTCTAAGACATAAAAAATAATTATGAAGTTTTAATTACAAGAATATTAAGTAGATATCTATATGAATAAAATTATTGCTAAAATTAATATTCAGTCAATTGCGTTTAAAATGACAAAAAACAATATATTATTAACGTAAATCGAAATTGCTGTTATTTGTCTGGAAGATTTCATTATCTTTTAAATTAGAATAATATTAATTTTGAAGGAATATTCATCAATCTACAGCAAACTTCCTACGAGTTTATTCCGACGAGTTTCTCAAGTCTGAACAAGTAAAGTTTTACGCTTATTTTAAATTCTTCTTCGTGAAACACTACAATCTGCACTTTATTTTAATCCCGTTTGTATTTTGTTTATAAACTATTTTACTTCCAGACATTCCTTACAATGAGATCGTTTCATTTTTCTTTACTTCTTTTTATTTTAAGTAATATTTGTTATGTATGTACTTTTGTAAAGTATAGCGGAATAAATTAAGGAAAGAGTAAAAAAGGTTGAAAAATTTTAAGGTACAGGTAATATATATAAAAGCTTAATATAAATTATACATGTCCTCCGGATTTTTTACATAAATAGGCAGGTACCGCGGTAATACCTACGCGGAGGATCCGTATTTAAGTATGTTTGAAATTAATTTGTAAATGTTTTCAGGTTTGGAAATAAGTCTCATGACTTAACTTTTGCTTTCAGTTACAAAAGCTTCATTATACAACTGCGAGGGTACATTATTACTAAAGTTTTAATTTCAGGCCTCAATTTATCGCAGCGTACGCAATCCGAGTTCCATTAAACAAACACGTGGCGAGTTCACCAGCGATAAACATTTAAACATTCCCAAGTTACCGGAAAATAATTGCGTTTCCATTCGGACATGTGAACGTCCGGCTAGTAACGAACGAAGCGAGGGAATCAAGTGGACCGCGAAACCTTCAAATTGAATTTTAAGCATCCAATTTGTTTGCGCGGAGCCGTCGCCTGTATCAGGTTATATGAGTATGAACGCAGCGTAACGCACGCCCGCGATTTCCCACACTCGTAAAACGATTTTTGCCAGCCATCCGCGCGCCCTGACCGGATTTCGATGAATTATTTATGGTTGGGCGCCTGCAGATATATATGCACATTATGTTTACTGAAATAATCATTTAGATGCTTTATATTATGCATTAAATAAGACACAAGTGGAAAATGTTATGTAGTCAAATGATATTTTCTGCTTAACTAATCAAAAACTAAGTAGGTAAATACTGAATGGGATATGAAAAAATTGAATTGTAAAATATTTAAATCATAAAATTAGATTTGTTATTATATTTTCATTTTATATTACTATAATATATTTGTAAATATTATGCATTGTTAAAAAATTTCATAAAATGTCGTTTTCCAGAGACGGGTAAAGTTTTGAAGAATGGACAGAGTATTTATAAAGTCTGTTGTTAAGCATTCAGAGTATTTAAAATATTATACAAAGGCATTTTATTCATTGAATATATTAATATGAACCAATAAAAATATATAATATTCATATTTTGTAAGACCATCCCATCGTGATATTAAGCCAACCCATGTTGGCTCTGTAGTAATAGTTATGTTCGCCACCTTTTATGACCAGAAATAAGAATTACGTTGAACTTAAAATTGGATTGAATGCATTAATCTTTGAAAATGGGAAGCAGTAACAAAATGGATTTCAAATAGTGAAAAAGTGGTAAGATTTGAGGTAAAACATGCCCTTATTACCACGGCATTCAAAACGAAATACTAGAATAATTTGAAAAAATAAATTCCTACCAATAACATGTTTCAATGTACCAAATGCCACACAATCTCTACCCACATTGTGGATTCTCATTGAGCGCACACAGCGAACGGCAAGTATTTCGGCTATTTGAACAGCACTCCATCATGAGCCAACCTGCTACGAACATTTTGCCGCGAGTATGCTCAGATGAATTTTAAAAGCTGCGAGGCTTTTATGATTTTTATTTGAGTTGCACTTCTTGGTTAATTTTATTGTTTTAGAACTAAGTTTTATATCGAGTCGATATCAGAAAACAAAAGTTTATACGTACTCGTTCAGTTTAATTTTCTTTTTCGTAGCAACCGTGTACTGTGTGTACACAATATTAAGAGTCAAAATAAATTGGAAAATTGGAAATTTATACACATATTACAAGCTTTTCTTGAGTACAAAGTAATTATAAGTCTTTATTTTATCTTATTATTAGTTACGTCTATTAAAAATGTATTTGAGTTTTTTATTACATAATAATTTTGTGTAAGATAATATATCTGTTGGTAAAATTAAAATCGGTTCCCTTAACGCAAAGTTTAACTTCCAACTTAGCTTTTGCAAAATATTAAGCTGAAGCAGACTTTTTTAATAAAACATTCTTTAAGGTGCTTCGTAATAACAGCAGGTAGATACTCTTTCTTTCTTCGGCTTAAATTATAATTTTATTTAAAAGAGTTTTCCTTATGTTACACCAGCAAAAATCAACGAGCTATAAATACTTATCTTTGTTACTTAATTTAGTAATGTAAATATAAATATTTTTAAAGATATTACTGAATACAACTAAAAGTTTGTTGGTTGAGTAGATTTCAAAATGCAGCTTGTTCTTACTGTGATATATGCCGTCATACACTCAGAAGGTCTATTAATATGGTAATCTTTTTCTTATTACTCTGATGCGGTGTAAAAACATCATATACTCGTAAGTAGGTATGTCTGAATTTTGAGAGTTGTTGTTAACTAGTTCTTCTATGGAGTATATACTAATTTAATTAAATAGAAAACATTTATTAAATAATAAAGTATAGAGTACATTTAACTAGATTATAAAAAGGGCTCACTCAGGTGCAACCTTTTTCTAATAATACGACACATTAAAATAAGTGCAACTTTATTTTACACCTTGTCACGGAATTTTATGAACGACATGTTTATCTTTTTTCCCTGCGGATTTTCTTTACCACTGCGGTGACTGCGGTAGACGACACGTCGCGTATGCCCATAAAGCTCTAGTGCACACTGTTGTATTTACAAAAGCATAGATCATATAAATAGCCGGGATAATCCATTTTCATTTCCGGCTAAAGGACAGCGAATAAAGAAACCCGACACAAAGAGCTACCCGTGAATAAATGAGTCCCACACAGTAAAAAATATCCGTAAGCAGTTGGTTTCTGAATATTGTATGGTTAAAAAGGCAAAGGCTAAGAATTGTAGTGCGAAAAAATGTCTGTGAAAGTTACAATTATTTTATACATTTGTGAAAATAAATAATTTTTAAGTCATTATTACATGGATCTCACAACTTATTAGCAAGTCTTTTTTTACAAGATCTGTTTTTGATGGCATTAAATCTAACAGGAAAAATTAGTTATTAATCTCGTACACTGTGCGAATGTCGCACTGGGTGCTTCGAAGTGAATAGTATATTTATGTGAAAATGGGAGATCAAACACAATACCGCCAAAGATAATGGGTAACGGAAAACCACTAACCTTAACGTCCAAGTCGATCCGGGACGAATACCGGTGTGTCACGCACGTCGCTCTTTTACCGTATTGTTTCACTTCTTTGATGATGGTCGTGGGATGCTAGTTCGTCACTAAAATTACGCACTTAAACAAAACCGGTAGCACGGTTAACCAGCGGAGGTTACGAACGGACAGGAAGCACAGAACGTCTGCCTTTCACGGCGCGAGCACAAGACTGCGTCATCACTCAGATTTACATTGAAGCGTAAACGTCAGTGGATTTATTACCAACTACCCACTAAATACCCAATAAATAAAATGTCAATGTTTAGTAGGTAGATGGAAATAAATTTACTGACGTTGACGCTTAAATGTCAATCTGAGCGATGACGCAGTCTTGTGCTCGCGCCGTGAAAGACAGACGTTCTGTGCTTCTTGTCCGTTCGTATCCGCCGCTGGATAGCCGTGCTACCGGTTTTGTTTTAGTGCGTAGTTTTAGTGATGAACTAGCATCCCACGACCATCATCAAAGGATTATCGTCCTTGCCTTTATCCTACAGTGATAGAGCGCCGTGCGTGACACACCCTGGTATTCGTCCCGGATCGACTTGGATGATAAGGTTAGTGGTTTTCCTTTACTTATTAACTTTAGCAGTATTGTGTTTATCTTCCACGTTCACATAAATATACAGTCTACTTTGAAGCACCCAGTGCGACGGTCACATGGTAAGCGAGATCATTAACAAAGATTGAATTTATTTATTAAATCATAAAAAATAAACATTCGCTTACAAAACAAATAATATTCGTAAAATGTAGTCACTCAGAACTTCTGATAGGCTTCAATCACATTTCTCACAAGAAACTTAAGTCATATTTTTAGGTATGTATTGTAGTGCGTGATACAATGTCAATGATTAATTTAATATACTCGTAGAATTTGCAGACAATTTAGTGTTTTAACCAAATAAGCTTATCAGTAGTACAAATTAAACGCAAAGTATCAAATTCAGTGTTATTAAAATGATGATTAATTAATGAATAGGCCTCATTCGTTTCAATTATTATCAATGATCATCGAAGATTATCAACCTCTTTTTGGATGGTGTTGTTATTTTAAATGTACTCCAATTTATCATCTAATATATAATATTTTAATTTCGTCCCAGTTAAAAGAAAAAAAGTAAACATACTTCTGTAAACCGCGACTGGATCGTTGGATAAATGCTAGGAAACTTATCGTTCTTTTAGCCTGCATCAAGGGTTAGCGTAAAGAAAGCTTTAGTGGTCGAGTGCTCGTGTTACCTCCTACATAATTTACGCCTTCCTCAAACGTTCGCGCTTATTTTTATAGCTTACACGCGACGCCTTTGATCTGCTAGCTGCGAAATAATTTTTTACGTTTGCAATTTATTCATATTTGCCGTCCTTACTCGCATGTGTAATTAAATATTTTACGAAAATACCTAGCTTATACTTATCTTTAGGAACGTATTTTCGCTATTCTGTTGTAAGTTTGCGTCGTGTAAAGTTCATCTATAATCTGTTTATTACAATAACAACGCTGTTCTCATATTTCGCCGTGAAGCAAATCTTGTGGTAAGTCTTTGTGTGTCGGTTGTGGAGGGATGCCGGAGATACGTCATTTGAGGCAACCACCGTTGTCTCAATGAGTAACAATAACTCTTCCAAGTATGACATCTGATAAGTTGGACGCGGGTGTCTATTTGTAACAGTGACCACTTAAAATCGGGATGCCAGTATACTCGTTTGCTACTCATGAAGATAAGTTACTGTTGCCTATGATATTATTATCTTTAATAATTTTATTTGATATAACATTTGATGTAGAAGTGCTAGACGAAAATGTAAAAGTCACGATGTTTTCTTTGATCGGAAAACATTTACCAATTTTTGGCTCGTAAGCTTGACTAAACTAATTGCCCGAGGTCAACCCCGAAGCTTCCATTTACAAGTCAAGTTGCTCCCATGTGAGTTATTACCATTCGATATTCCGCTGATGGTAACATCCGATTTGTAATTTCAGGATTGTTTAGGAAATTTGTTTCTTTGTGTTTTTTTCCCTCGTCTTATCTACAATATTGTTGCTGATGTCTTACCAGTTTTAAGTGTAAACGTCATTGAACAAGTATACAGGACAGGTAAACACCTCTACATATTATGTGTACCATACATACATAATCATAGAATAAAATAAAATCACTTACCACGTCTATTGTCTATCTAGCGATAAATAATAGAGATTTACTTAAAACTTACAATTAATTTTTACTTAACGAGTCCAATATAATATATTGCAATTTAATAAATATATTTAAGTAAATGTACAATACCGCTTAGAATACGAATTCGAAGATAAATTTAAAAATTTAAAGGGCAATAAATAAGACCCTTACCAGCTTGAATATCGCAAGTGCCAAGGCTATTATTATGAACTGAGGGATTACTTTATAATGGCTCATTTGTGTACCTAATGACTTCGGTATAAGTGGCGCGCCTGATCGATTATGATAATGCAACTGCCATAATCCAAGACAGTTTAAATTTCTATCTCCACGTTTACAATGTCTCAGTATTTGTATGGCTGTTTGTTGTAACACTTAATTTAATTATAAGGTGCAGCTTGAAGTTTTGAGTTTAAGTAAAAAATTATTTTCAGATAATATTTTCTATATTACTATAATATATAATAACACTGCTTCATTAGGCTATCATTTATAATTATTATTAAGTTTCTTGGAGCCAATTATTAAACAAGCCATAACATCAGGTGGCTAGTGAACATAAAAAAGTAATATTAATAGACTAAACCCAAGCTCGCGGTCGGAAGGACTTGAATTAAAAAGGTTTAGATTGAAAAATTGGATAAAAAACATATTAGTGGTCCTCTAACTTTCTTTTCGAACCTATATAGTAAAGGGAAAACTTATCGTATCCGAACCCAGACTGTGTCGTCGTTTACTATCACTTAACTCATTTTTATATTCGCCATTTTGGCTTGCTTGCTGTCCCAGATTCGCCATGAATACAGAGTGAAGCCCCATAATACGATACATGCCCTACTTTGGGAGGGTCCGGACTTCATATGAGTTATTTACATAGACTACGATATATCTGTTTAGAAATAAACTTTAACATTAAAGTACGACATAATATAAGTTTGTTTAGAAAATCTTTTGGTAAGAAAACGTTAGGTCGCTTCAAACTAAAATATCATGATCTCTTACAGTATACTTAGTCTTACGTAGGTAGGTAGGTATAATATAATTTTTTCTGCTTTTGAGTTTGAGCTTGTTTTTAGTTTAAAAAATCTACAAAAAATAGTAGAATACCAAACAAAAATGTCTGTGTAATAACCCAATGAATATTTTAAACTAATAGAGGTGACAAATCCCAAACAGACCTTTTTACAACTTTTAATATAGAAACAACCCATTTCTATATAACGAGTATAATACGGACTGAATTAGCCAAACTTTTGCGAACTTATGGACAGATAAGCAAAGTTTTAGGGTTGATCATTTTATAACTCCGCGCGTAAAGTACTGGATCGACAACGGGTCGACCTTTTGGAATCAGCGCACTTTATCGAATAGTGAATAACCGAAATCCAGCTTAGGGACAAGGGAAACCGCGAGAGAAACAACAATGGACTTGTTTCCTTCCTAAATGTAAACAGCCCGTGATAAATGTGAGCAATTGTAATTTTTTTTATTTAATGAAATTACGAACACGAAAAGTTTGAGAATATAAACTTTGATTATTTGAACGTCTACCGGGAGCATTAGTGATGATGATTTCAAGGGTCAGATCGGATTTGTTTCCTATTTGACCGTCGGTATGTATGGGTTGTTAATTTTTAGTATTTAATGCATAAATACTAAAAATTAAGTGGCCTTCGTGCATATTTGATAGTAAATTAATATACAAAAATAATCGAAATGAAAACAATTAAGTTATGTTTATAACAAAAAGAGCGTGAAGCAGATGTTCACATAACTTATCACCGAGACAAGATCCTCTTTGTCTCCGTCACTCCAGCTAATGACGGGGTGATTTGACATGTTTTTCTTTTGGATTGGATTTTATGTTTACTACTCGCTAAGTTGCGTCAGAAGCCTAAATACGTTAACTACGTTTAACCTTAAGAGTATCTTTTCGTTTTAACTTGAATTACCTCTATAAACACAAGGGCATGTGACGGCAAACGTTCGCGAAGTAATTGCTATGTTTTATATTGCACGAAACATTTCGAGCCTCTTTCGACTTACCTTATAACTAATCTATTTACCTACACACTTGCGATTATGCATGTCCATTTAAGAATCTCTATTAATACTATAAACTAAAACACTTTCAATGTAATTTGAAATTCTTACAAGTATTCTGTCGTCACATTATGTCCTTTCATATGCTATGTCGAACGTCACACGATGTAATTTTTTTCTCTCTTTAATTTACCCCCTGCGTAAGTTAATTAAAATAATAGAAAATAATAAAGAAAATCATCAATCAATCATACAAGGATTCCGTTTTTTCTTTTGAAGTAGGTACGTAATCCTAAACAGGAGTGGGGCTATTGAATATGAATAAACGAAATGCAGCTTAAGGACAGTGACGACCGCGAGAGGAGCAATAAGGCGCGTGAAGCGGTTGAGCCTTGTCTTAATTGTCAATAAACGTGAGTCCCGGGCCGCCGGAGCCTGCTCCCGCCGAATAATTAACGAACTTCCGCGATTTTCGAGTTTGTAAATTGCCTCATGGTCTCGTCGACTCGCGTACTGGTTTACGGAAATAAATTATGCGCGCTGAAAATTAATCTCGGTGATTTAAAAATGAAAATGCCCCTTCTTTTAAAGTTTAGCGCTCTAGCGTAGTCGTAGCGCTTTAAAGACTCTCGGAAACAGTCTTCGCGGGAGATCCTTAACTGGCTTAGCAAGTTTATATTTTTTACGCTAAAGCTTTATCCGCAAACTAACTTCTGGTGAAATGTTCCGACCACATTTCGTAACAATATCAAGCGAGCGGCGTTATATTCGGTCGAAATTCAACCGATTTTAATAATTTAAGTGAACTAACAAAACGGAATGACACAAAATACAATATGCAATCTAAGCTTAGGTCTTGCACTATTGCTACTAATTCATACCTACTTTAATTTTACTTTAATTACGCCATCGGAGACACTATCCTCTGTAACACAGCGCAAACTAAAGCAGAGGTCAGATATTCCGAAACATCTACCATGTAAATGTGTATGAAATAAAAATACTTAGAAATCCGTAAACCTTAAGGTACTTAAAAATATACCGAAAGTTTCCTCTTCAGGTATAAAGATTTCCTTTTTAGAAGGTTATGCGTATTATAAAATTCTTTTTAAGCTTAAAATATTTCACGATTTTTTGCTCCTTCCGTCAGATAAAAATAGCCGTTTCAATCATTCTTTCATGCCAACTTGTTTCCCGACGCTCAAGGGTAGGAAAGAGCTTATCAGTAATGTCGCAGAATTTAGGCGACTTTCTTAAGAGGTTTGAAAATAAAAGCCGTATGAAAGACAGCAGCACTCTTTTTACTGACATTTCATATATTGCTGCGTTTTCGTCGACACCGTAATAAGTCTCTGTAGCGTAGCGTTCTACGAGTATCATTTTTTCGTGCTAACGATTTGTTTAGGACATTATACTTTGCCTGTCCGTTTTTAAGGAATTTTGGGATACGAGTAAATAAATAAGGTATGTCGCGACGATTAGTTGACGTAAATTTTTTGGGATACTTATCTAAAACGGTATTTAAAAAAATCCTATTTTGATAGATGATAGAATGGATATACCGTCACCGTTTTTATTTCTAACATTCATTAATTGCGTTTCAGTCAATTGGAGTGAATTTTCAAACAGCAGTAATTAATTAACATTAGACGGCTGTACCTATGCTTAGTTGTAAATTCTTGTGATATTAAAAGTAATAACTTCCTATATCAGGAACATAAAAAAGTAGTAGAAGTACTAAAGTAACACGTTGTTTCTATTCAGTTTGGTAGAGCAGCGCCATCTAATGGGTCAAATTCACAAAAAAATCCTAAGGTCAGCCCAGGAATCAAATAAAAAATCCACATTACAGAAGAGTTATATAATTATAAAACATAATAAAATTTTAAATTAGCATAAACTACGTGACTTAATACGAAGAAATACGGGCGTGGTGCAAATGCGAGCATAAACAAAGAATAACAACCCCCGCTTTTCATTAAAATGTAAACAAGCTTCCATGCAATTTGCTTTGCGTAAATATATCAGGGGAGATTGTTGCGGGCCTGGTAGGAACACACAAAGATGTTTATGGTCAACATTAGCTGTGGAACGGCCGTCACACAAAGTTATTATCCCATAAACTAAATCTGCGATACTAAAACCGAAATGTAACAATTTTCGACCGCATTATGTCAATCGTTATTGAACAAATAAACTTCCACTAAATATTTTAATACTGTTTTACTAAAAGGATCGCCTAAGACTTAAAAAGAAGATAGGTAATAAATTAAATTACAAATCAAAAACAAACAAATGCAACATTACGAGTAGTTTTCCCTCTTTTATGGTTCTTTTGATTAAAGTAAAAAAGCGATTGCACCTTTACTGAAAAAAATACTAAATTGTTAAACATTATATCAAGCATTATATTAAATATAATAACAATGTAATGTAAAAAGCTGTAAATTTTTGTAATAATAATTATCATAACAAAAATATACTTATAAAGAAGTACAGACAATACCCAAGTAGGAGGAAAAATAGATTTTTTTCGTTCTATAATTAGGAATAAATAAGTACCTACTTAATGTCTCTTAATAAAAACATGGTTTACGTCTCGTAACGTGATGTCTCCACCAGTATCATAGCATGATAAGCAGACAGGTAAGATATTTAATGTAGGTTAGGTATTAGGTTATAATGAGGGTCGCCTGCTGGCTGTAGTAGGACGTGTATACAAATTTGCAAAGGTAGGTAATTCCCCAACAAGTCACGTACTCGAATAATGTCAACCTATCTTACGATTATGACTGAACTAGCTAATCACGGGAACTTCGTATTTATCATGTTACTATTCTAAAGTTTCGTTACATTTTGAAGACCGATGTTATGTAGTTGTTATTATGCCACGTTGTATAATAAATTATGTTCTTATTTCATTAGAAATAATAGAAACAGGAATTTGTTTTGTGTTGTCGATTATGACGTCATAAAATGTATTGGCGAAATAAGAATTAAATATAGCTAGTCAACAACCCTACTATAATTATCTAAGAATTAACCGTATACGAAAAACGGGGGTGTAGAAACCACTTCTTGTACAAAACAGCCTTTATTTTATTTAAGCTTTATACACGTTTCACAGGAATATCTCAAACAACCTGTCAAATTAGACAACGTCGGGTGCGGAAGAGCGAAGGTCATTTGGTGGCTTTCCCTGAGTGTTCCCGTATTGGATGAGCAAATTGTCAGTTCGAATATAACAGCAGTAGCTAGCAGTGTATATAAGTTAGGTACATGTAACAACGTGAGTATCTAATGTGTACTTGAAATTTTTGTTTTTTATTTCTATGAAACAAACTGTGGACACTGCTTAAGCAGTTGTTGCAAATATATGTAGTTGTACCTAATGGCTCAGTCTTGTGTTGATAAACATTCAATATTGTGATCGCGAACGACACTGTGCACGCAGATTGGGCGCTTTGGGCCGTGCGCGCCTTAAAAAATAAACACACAGCCAATCATATCTCAAGTCCTACCTAGATAATTATGTTATGATCTTGTATAAAATAGTATTGATTTCTATTTACGAATGTATTGTCACGAATATTCGTAAAATTTTATATATCTATTTACCTACTGGCGCTAAGTTAATCTTACCTTGACATATGAACAAGCCAGCCGTTATAATTGGCCCGCATGGCAGTGTATGACTGAGCAGACCGATAAAGCCTCCATGAAGACTCATATTCTCTACATTCAGTCTACAGAAGTACTTAAAATTTCATTTAGTTCGTAAACTTGTGTGAAAGAAAAATTTGTAAACTTGTAATAAAAATAACTGAAAATATTATATGATCTTATAATTACATGGTATAACATTGTATATATTGGTTGTTACAATAATACGCCCACAACGACAGGTCGGTTAAGTGTGAGTTTATGTAAAGCATGAGGCATAACGGCAAACAAATTTAATGACCCAAGTCACTAGGTAATACTACTGGATTGTGATTATTGTTGTGTGGTAAGATTGGAAGTAACATGGGCCTTTAAGGTGTATTGTACATTTAAAAATATTAAATAATACTTACATTTACTGTAACGCTCGAATAGTATCATATTCTATTTCAAATTATACATTTAAGTTACTTTGAACTCAATCTTTAGGTACATAAATATATTATCTTGTTTCAACGCGACGAAAAAAATTTTTCAAAGCAATAAATGTTTCATATCTTGTACGTTTCTTTGAAGCGCTCTTCATTCTACTTACCCGGCAAATTATTTTACACACTTGTCGACCCTCGTCTCGGTACGACCATAAATTCTGTCTGATATAAATTTCATCTCTACTATTAGACGGAAAACAACCTTGAAATCATCTTGAAATAGGGTATGCCAACGCATTGATTTTCTGTCAATTAAGTATCACTCCAAATATTATATTTGATTTGTGTGTGTATCATCGTTTTC
>DWQK01001536.1:0-15360 GCA_018231225.1 Noctuana stator
GGGTTCCGTATCAAACGTATATATATATATATATATATATATATATATATATATATATATATCTGTAAAAATAATTATGGCATCACTCGTGTTAATGTCAATTTTAAGTAGGGAGGCCAATTTTGCGAGGTAAATTGGATAATTTATAAAAGTTTTGCTAACTATCAACTTTCGTGTCACACATCAAATGAAAGGGCTCGTTGTGATAATATCAAATACATTTTCTATAATTTTAAGATAAATTGTTTTGAAGTTTTTTAAAAAAATACGTGCAAATTGACCATTCCCATTCTTAGATTATAGCAAAAGGGAGATAGATTACATATTGCGAACAGCCGTATATAATTAATTAAGATGTCAGTGATTGGTAGACCATTAGACACATTCACCTTAAATGTCAATATCTAACCTTTTCTTTGATATTCCCTAAATAGTGTCATTAAATTACAACATTCTGAAGACTAAAAACCGAACAATAGCTTATTATCATTAAGACACTGTCAAAAAGTACACAATAGGTTATCTTTGTTATCTTTGAGAGAAAGACGATCGTGTCAACTGTTAAAGACAACAATGGTAGTTCATTGTTGAGGTTCTAAGTAAGCATACTAATACATTCTTATTTTCTGTCACCACAATGTTGAGCCACATTGTAATAATTACTTTCATTTGTTTGGATCACTCAGATTGTGAACATGATATTGTTCGTAGTACAATGGCTGTTGTATGATGGTTGAATAATGGTTAATTGATAGATTTGGTACATCTATCTATCTATAGAACATAGGGACACATTGCAGAAGGGGCGAAAAATCGACAAAAAATAGAGCTACTCAACTCGAAGTCGTAAGATTTTCCAAATTTCAATTTGATTTAGATTTTATAGTACAGATAGAGTCACCATGGGGAAAACCTTAAGTAGTTAAGTGCTGTACCTACCTACTAATTAATATATGACTGTGCCTAGCGGTTTCACCAGTGTTAACAGTTGTAACGTAATGCTTGATAGCTTTCCTCATGTATGTAGCTACAAAAAGAATTTTTCAAATCCGACTTGGAGGTCCAGAGATTAGCGCGTTCAATCAAACAAATAAACAAACTCTTATTATTAGTATTATTAGTAAAGATAGATAAAAATTACAACAGAAACCAAATATATTCACCGACGCGTCTCTTTAACAAAGACTCTCTGTTTAAGTTCATGCAGAACACATAGCTCAAAAAGTTGCTTGACTGATGTGATACGTGGCTTGTTAACAGTTGGCACATTGAGAAACCTGGTGTAATTTAAATATACGCGCATTTGTCTTAAAGTCTGTTGGGATTAAATATTTCAGTAAGAAGCAAGTTCGAGTAAAGTTTAAAGTTTAAACAGCAGGATTCTGTCGCACTTTCTTAAGTAACTTTAAATAAATTTTGTGGTTTTCTTACCTGCTTTTTCTGTTATGTTTATGTTAAAAAAATATCGTTGTTGTGGTGGTTTCATATCCTTGATTTTTTTTTGGATTTGTAAACGCAAATGCAAACCACCTCTAGCCCAAATCTCCCAACATGTACTTAGATAAATTTTTAATCTAACTGGATATATGAAATGAAATATAGAGATCAACTTATTTTTGAAATTAATAAAAAAAATATTCGATATATTGTATTTGTTTGGATGTAGAAACAAATATCCAAACCAAGAACTTCATACTTTAAACTTTTGCTTTACCACGAACTAAAACTAGGACCCATAGAATGGCGAACAACATAGAACAGCATAGTATAACAACAGTCAAAGCTTATGTACTCGTATGTAACTTGGCGAAGCTGAGGGCTTCGCCAAGATAAGTTAAATATCTAAATGTTATGTCAATCCTATACATTTACTGCTCATTCGTTAGGCTTGATCAAATGTAAATACTAATCCCTTTGACAAGGTAACGACTATATACTACATATATAATACAATACGAGTCGTCAATTATTGACATGTAACATTTTCTTACTCAATATATAGTTTGCTAGCATTTTTATTTGTTGGCTGATAAAGGTCAGAGTTATTACATTTATTAACCGTGACATCGTTTCAATACTGAGCAAGCAGACTTAGAAAGCTGTATTAGGATTAGGTACTTACTGTCTTCAAACCAAAAAGAAAGAAATACTGAAGAATTTATTTTGGAGATTGTGTCTCGTAATTGTATAGTAATTGAAAATAATAATAAATGAAACTTAGAAACAGTGTGACGTCATTCTGCTTTGTCACACTGCTCCATTATGGATCGGATGCCAAATATGCATCCGATCCATAATGGAGCAGTGTGTTCGAGGATGTCTTATACTCTATCTACCCTAACCTACCTACTACTATCTACCTTACCTAACCTACCTACCTTAGGAAATGTGCGCTTAATTTTGGATTTTTATGAAGTTTTTTAACAATATCTTACTACAACTACTGGGCTATCGCTACCTACTGACTTATTTATCATAGTAACTAATTTTGAATCGTAATAGAGTTACGTTGAAGACGTCCAGGACCTATCATCAGGTCCTGACTTGGTCAGTAGTGAAATAAATCAACAGCAACAGGTGCAATTGAAATGAGAAAAAAAATCGGTTTATCATTTTTTAAAAATATTTTGATAATTTCATTTTTCTTACATCTGTAACACGCTAACATCGCTAACATATGAAGATTAATGGTTCGAAGACGAAGGTAGGTTCACCATTAAATACGGCAGCCCAAACAAACGTGAGGCTCATACAAAATCTTCATTTGAATGTATTTAGTCTCGTGAAATGAAATATTACAATAACATGACATAATGGCTGCACTGATGATAATAATATTATACCTATACCTATTTATTACAGTATTGTTTTGCAGAAACTAAAAACAGATGTACTGAATTGTAGTTGAATGTTAGTTTTTGTTAAATATAATGATAATACGAGTACTTACTTGTAGATATTACATACGTTAGATTTGCTATCGCCAATTATGCTGATGACCTATGGGATCAAGGAACAAGTAAATTCAGTATCACTCACAAAGTCGAATGAATTTCAATTCTGAAAAACAACATTGAATAATGGAGAGGAAACGTTTACAATTTTACATATAATTGTGATTAGAATATCGAAATACAGAGTTTAAACATTAAATTATTATTGAATAAAACATTAACAAAACGTACGAGTATTAACATTTTGTAGGGTTGTAGACACTGATAGCTTTATGAATTTTATTTTAATAAAAAGATAAATGAACAATTTACTTAATTTTGAACGGATTTGGATGATTTTTTTTTTATTTGAAAGCTGATGCGTCCCGTTTGGTCCCATTTTAATTTGGTCCAGTTCTGGCAACAGCATCCATGACAAAACCATATTATAAGTCTTAAATTTAAGTATGTGCGCAATAACTTTTAAGTCGATTTTTTTGTAACGCGAGTTATAATTAGGTATTAGAAATATTATGTCGTAGTTGGTAGGTATATAACTGTCAAACATCGATAGGTGTGTTTTATAATAACGCTTCATACTCACAGCCCCACAGTAGGATTCCCTGTGTCGTGGGTGCCATGGACACACACAAGACAAATACGCAAATACTCAGGCCGGGAATAGAAATCTAAATTCATCATTTGAATTTCTACTCCGAGATCGAACCCGGGACCCTTCGAATGGTGAACTGGCGTGGTAACCACTACACCATACGACTCGTCGAGTTATAATATGTTTTATACAGTATACTGTTATGGAGTTAAACGTCATCCGCACACCAAATCAGAACATCTACGTTTTCTTAGTATTATGTTCTGCGACGTTTATTCATCTCGCTGTTATTTCTCTCTCAGGTTTATTTTCATAAGTAAATAGGCATGTTTGAAGAATTAAATTTAATATTTGCTACATTAATAATCTCGTACAGAGTCGGAGAATTCTTCTTTGACTGAAGTTCGTTGTAGCGACGACGTATTAAAAATAGCTGTTGTATTTCTTTTTTGTGGCTCGTCGTTATCATATACAAAAGGTAAAATTTTCTTTGTTGGGTCCGCATACTCCCTATATATGTATGTTTAATTGTATGTAGCTCTTAATTATTCTTTAATACTCGTTAACAGAAATATACGTAAAAAAACATAAACATGCACTAAAGACGGAAAGTACTCGTACCTACTCATAACCCACCGTGAAGTCTTCAAGCCTTGTAGCATGATTGGTGAGGTAAAGAATATTTATTTAAAGCTACCATCTCAGTTCTCATGAGTTTGACCGATAGGACTTCTTTACTATCAAATAGGTTATTTAATTTCTAAACAAAAATGCTACACCATTTTCTAAGAATCCTTCGCATGACTGATAAGTGATTACATACAAAGGTTTTCTATGCTAACAATAGGAAAAACATGCAGAGTAAGTTTGGACTTGTCATGTCAAATAACATGATCTTCGTATTTACGGCGATGTGTCATGAAATAAATGTTTACAAATGTTGTCGACGTGGCCTATCGGCAATCGACAGTGAGGGGCGGCACACATCTGGCGAGGTGCAACACAGTGTAATGCCTTTGTAATACAAAGCTTATTGGGCTATCGCTATAGCATTAAAATTGTATAATACAAATTAATACGGCTATAGCATTAAATTTTTATAATAATTACATGTTATTTAGAGTCAACGACGAAAACATTCAATACCTCAATCAATTTATACATAATTACAGCCTGACTTATTGTGCAACAAGTAATAATGGCACACGGAATTTAAAACTAAATTTGAGTGGGTAACACGCAGCCGCACAACTTCTTACATTAATATTCTCACGTACCTACATGGATAATTTTTTCTCGCTTTCCATGGGCGTATCGCCAGATCTGCGCCGGCCGTAATCCTTCTTTTTGCCAATTTTGTTTGTACTTCGCACCCAAATGGTGTTGTTAACGCTGTTAAATTGGGTATTGTTTTCACAAGATAAAACCTACAGATAAAAGTTGTGTCTGCTACTCTGTTCGGAATAGAAGCTAAATGTCAAATGTAATATGTATTTATTTGCGCTTAAAATGATAAAAACATAATAGTGATTCGCAAGTATAACAGTAATATTACTTGTATAGGTACTGTTAATTTACTAGTAGGTATTCTGTGGGTGGTAAAATGTATAGTAAATACTGCCCGCCGCGCCGCCGTCCGGGTAGCGTACCTATATCGAAATGCTACTCCAATACGTCCCCATCGGCTAAGACGAACCGAATCAGCATTTCCAAACGATAAACATGGGTAAATGCTGTCCCAATACGTCTCAGAAGACGATGTACAGTAAGATTTCAAGTTACATAACACGACGCAAAGTAAGGGTTATTTTAATTGTATTTGTCGTGATGCTAACGCCATCTGTTGGTATATAATATGTGAAAGCCTTCGGTAAGCACAAAATTTACTAAATTGACAATTAAAGTTAAATAAAATTTTAAAAAATAAACAGTTATTTTTTTCTACTTAGACTCATCCACGTTAAAATGACCAAGGCTGGATTAAGGATACAACAGAATAAACCAGGGTATTTTTGAATTACCTGTTCTTTAATTCTTAATTTTTTTTATAGAATGTTATGACTGCGATTACTTTGCACCATGTAAAGTTAACTTTCTCTGGCACTATGTTTGATTCCGGTACTAATATTAAATAATATAGGTACCTACGAGTCTCCTATTTATACGTACTTCACAGAGGTTTTTTTATTGTTTATCATAAACCTTGAATCTGGCTCGCAATTGTGTACCTTATACGTTTCATGGCAAGCATATGTTACATATTACATAAATCCTTAGCACATGTTATAATATAGGGTACAGGCCAGTCCAAGCCAGGATTTATTTATTATTTTTTTAAGCAAGAGAATACCGTTGGTTACAAGAGACACCGTGAAAAAATAGCTTAAGCCAAGTTATGTTTGGTCTCTGACTTATATTATGTAGGACTGAGGGTCATCAATGTCACGCCAGCTGGGTCGCTTGTCCTCCAAGTTCCAGTGTGACAAGCTACGTGACCTTTTTACTCATCAGACACCTACAAGTCCCAGAGACCGCGGCCGGTCCAGAATAACAACTACTCGTAGTCTATTGAAATTGAAATGATGTACTATCTGCTTGGTAAGACTAAAATTTTCTCAAATACAACTTAACTAAATTACATACTGTTGGGGGCTGACTAGGCGATAGGCTCACCGCCAAGCGCTTGCAATCCTGGTGTGGAGTCTCGGTTTATCATGAAATGTCACGTACCCGTGCCATACGTTAACTTATCTCTGTTTTACTTAAATTTTATATAATATGGGATTATACGTTGTATATTTATTTAATATGTTGTTTCACCTTTCTATTCGTCTTTATTTTACACATCCCTACTTAGGTACGAACCGTTTACGTTTCGGAAATGTTTCAGTATCTGCAAAGAAATCAATGCCTACCTACGTGGAATTATTACATAGTAGGTGGGTTCGTAAAATCATAAGGCACTACTTTAGAACGAAGGTAGGTGAATGAATATATGTTATGTACCTTCCAACTAACATGTTATAGAGGAATAATAAATTAAAGCACGCACACGCTTCGCAGATAATGCTCTTAAATCGAAATTAGATTAATGATAAATTCTCATGCGCAGTCATGCACGCAAGTTTGACAAAGCGACTTGCAGATTTGGTAAGACGAGCTCTCCGTGCGTCTTTGTACGAAAGCTTGCTAGGGTAAATCCGTTTATCATTAAATACTACCAGTATTATAGTCATTAAACGTACGAAAGTGTGCAAGCGGTGCCGCCGGCCAAACCTTTATACCTACAAAATAACGCATAAATACTAAGAAAGTACAAACGGAAGTTAGTCAGTAGATATTGAACCTTGTATGATAATATGACTCTTCTCGGTCTGGTTGTAGTACCTAATGACTTCTCCTTTACACATACTATGTCAACAAAATATTTAAACTTCAATTCCCTATACAAGTTTTTTAAAAGCAATAACTTGTATTGTCTTCTTTGCATTTTCCGTTTGTTTGATTAGTTTAACGTTTTTCTATTTCTATAAATGCATTGGTATTCACCCACGTACGTAGGCAACACTGAAGCAACTCGTACAAATAAAATATAAGTAACTTAATAAGTTGATTAATATAATAAATATCAGGTTCAAAATCATTTTGAACCTGATATTTATAACAACTAAACATAAAGGGTGGACAGGACAGTAGAAATTTCTCCGAAAGTGAATTTTAGCACCTCATTATTCAATAATCAATCAGACATCGGTTTCGCTTGCTGGAATTGTATAATTTAAAGACGATATTGCTTTTCGAAAAATATTACATATATTTTTACGTAAAGTAATGTCACAAATAATACTAAAAAATTTGTTAGGTATCGGTATTATAAAAGTAAAGTATACTAAACGAGTCAATGACCTCCGCTTATTCCGGCCCTAATAAATAATAGCCACGTTTATAATTTAATTAATATAAAACTACCATTGGTGTATTACTACTGAGCACAAAATATCGTCTTAAATATAAAAAGAGCTAAGGGTACAGTAGACGGGACTACCGTGATTGACTTTGTCCTAAATCGTTGTCATTTCTCTGAGGAAACTCGCAATAGCGAGTTAATTTTAAGTTATTAGGTTAAGTTAATACTGTAACATACTCTACGTTCTATCAAAATTGCTCTAGATCGCAGTAGCGTAGTAATAATTAACATATGAGCTCCATTCATAATTTATTATTTTAAGTACACTGTACACCTTATAATTCCCCGAGGTATTCTCATGTAATTTGCGTGACCAAAGCAGTTTAATACTTTGTTGTCTGTATTTGGTCATTTGCACTTTTAAGGGTGCTAAAATGTATAGTGTAACATATTAGTTAAATACGAGTACTACATTATACAATTACGTACCTACTATATGGAACCAAGTTATGAACGAACACATGTGACCCTGTCTATTCATCAAATATGAATTCAGATTGAATACAGATTTCGTCGCGTAATAGACGATTCCGCGTCCAAAGACCTTGATGCTATTATAAGATGATTGTGGACGGCAGAATAGGATTAATAACGATCGAACGGTTCTTAACGAGATGTAAAAAGAATTAGAGAATTCAAAAAGAATTATTAATAGGTACTTACTCTGATTATCCCAAGATAAATTCTATTAACAGGCTTTTGTTTTTGTTACAGATAAAAAAACGACAATGGAAGAGTTTATAAAATACAAGGAATTAGAATCCCCGGTACTTTGTAACCATCCATGACAAAGTATTCCTCCACTAACAGAAAGCGAGAATGGCAAACACAACAGACTTATACTGCATACCTGGAGCTACAAACTTCAATAAAGCTTATAGTCGCTTGCACGGATATATTGCCATTGTAATATGTATAGTCGGATCCGCAACCAATGCTATAAACATTGCAGTACTCAGCCGACGGGAGATGGCCAGCCCCACAAACTCAATACTTACCGGACTGGCCGTTGCAGACGTCTTCGTTATGTTAGAGTATATCCCATACGTTCTACATATGAATATTAAAATTAGTCCACAAGTTAACAAAAATACGTATGCGTGGACTGTTTTCGTCTACTTCCATTCCATCTTTAGTCAAACCTTCCACACTATTTCAATCTGGCTAGCGGTCACGTTAGCAGTGTGGAGGTATATAGCAATTGCATTCCCGCAGAGGAATAGAACGTGGTGCAGCAAACGGAATACGACCTTCGCCATTGTGAGCGCTTACGTGATCTGTCCATTTTTATGCCTTCCAATTTATTTCGCAATGAATATAGTCCCTAGTGAAGTGACGCCCCACAATAACTCAGAGTTTGCCGAGGACCTTTCATTGCCGCAAAATCGGACCGTTTACCTTTTAGAAATGTCAAATAACAAGGAGTTAGTGACAGCAATAATGTGGATTTACAGTGTCATATTAAAACTTGTTCCAAGTATAGCATTGTCCATATTAAGTACGTGTTTAATATCTAAATTGACGACAACGGAGAGGAGAAGACAAAAGCTGCTTAAGCGATCAACGATTGGGCCGAACGAGGCGAGTATAAATATTTCGTTATGTTAAAAAATTTAAATCTTATTCAAGATTATTTAAGCGATCACGAATATAATTAGTTCGATGTACCGTAATACCAGAGCTTACTCGCTTTACATAGGTACATACATTGTTTATTTTGCGAAATTACCTAAGCCCAAAGAAAATCGACGAAGGGTCGATGCCAGCGGCAGAATCCTAACCTTACAACCATGTGCCTACAGCCATGTGTGTTAGTGATTTATCTTTTAAAGCTGTTTTGATTGAAATTGTTTAAGTGAAATATACATATGTATATAATATCATACACGATACACAAGGAACTCAGAAACATATTTTATCATATCCGTCTCAAATTGTAGGTCCGGAGAACTTCAAATAGATTCATGTAAACTAGAGGTCGTACATAAGTAGAAATTCGACCATTATTCATTAAAACTAAGTTCTATTTCAGAGACCTTAACTAACTAAATACAAAAAGGAGATTATCAATTCGATACGTATAATGTGTAATTATTATTTGGCTTCGGCAGTATTTATTGGAATATGAACATTGTTTTATCAAATCGGCTCAATAGGCACTTTTCAAGCTGCAGATGTGTGATTTCAACAATTCTGTGCTGAAGTTATTATTGCTATTAAAATTTGATTTAAAAACCGTCTACGAATGAAATCAATGCTACTTGTTTACTTCAACCAAAGTTGATTCAGCACAGACTGAGTACCTATGCTCAATAACATATCAATCTAATAATATTTGTCGTCCGCTGATCCCCACACGTGGTGTCGGACAACCGGGCCAAATTGACGTACAATAGATTGTGACAGCCAAATACTAAATTGAATTGAACTCGAAAAGATTGGAGAATTGCAGTTAGAAGATCCGAATTAAAGACGACTGTATGACATCTGTTTGAAAGATAAAAAGAATAGGTATGTTAAAAAACGTAACGAAAGAGCTAGCTTAAAAGTTTTTGGCCAACTTATAAAAAATAAATTATTATTTTATTAAAAATTCTTTACTTGTGTCCGTACTAAATGACGTGGTCGTAGGAGGTCGTGTCGTGACTAATTCGGAAACCACATATTACCTTAAGGTAATTACTTATATTAAAAACTATTATATATTTTAAATACTTACTAATTAGTAGTTTCTTGACTAAGCGAAATTTGACGTTTGACTTAGTGTCCCGTGGATAGACTGTGTCCCGTGGTTGTACTAGTTCATATCCTTTATTTTCAAAGTTACAAACTCCTCTTAAAATTCTTCAAACTTCCTCCTCGTCCTGCAGAATTTGGTGGAGTTTAACGGTATTATTGCTCATATGAAAATATACTGTTTACTTATCATCAAATAGCCTGTATAAATTTCGATAAAGAAACATATTTTCATAAAATACCTTAAATTTCTATTAAAATTAATAAATCATAAAAGAAAATATCTTTCTATTCAAGAAAATAAACTACATAAAGAAAAAGTAAAAATAAAATAATTAATGTGAGCTGAGCTCGCTCAATTATTTAAACTGCCGCAGGCTGATGTTTAGCAAATTTCGTCGAAATAATTCATAACGTACGGCCAAGTTTTTATACTTACATAAGCGGAATATGTTCATGTTAAAGACAACTAAAAATTGTTATAAGTGTGATTTCTAAATACTGGCTAATGGGCGCTGCTTCATCTGCTTTTATTTTGAAATTAGCTATAAGATATATGCTATATGTAGCTATAAGTTACATGAAATTAGCCACTAGTAGCCGCTGCTAGTAGCGGGCACCCATTCAAATACCCACAGCGCCCGAGGTTGCTTAATCTATAAGTTACGAGTAGCTTGCAATCAACACTACCACCAAATCGCCACATAGTTTTTTTTAAATTTGAGAACCTATTAAAAGACCGCCTGAAACTTTTCAATTTAAGCAAACATTTTTCGCAAGTCGCAATTACTTACATAGAGTACCATTTTAGGAAACGTTTCATAAGTTACTTTACTTCCCTATTTTACTTCACCTCAATGTAATCCGAACGACGCCATGGGCGGTTGTACCTAAGTCCCTTAATCTTTCTTGTAGCAACAGGATTAAGGGCAATGTAACTTAACGTTACCAATTCCAAATTGAAAAACTTAGGATATTCCTATTTACAAACAACGCAATATAAAAGCAGTACTTATTCTTCCCAGTAATATTTAAATAGAATGGGATCAATAACTAAAATTAGGTATTAGTTTATCTTATACATATTGATTTGACATCTATCCATCAATGATTTTCACACATGCTCCATAGGGGACTATGTCAATTTGTTATTTAAATTTAAACACTACTTAAACATATTTATTTTAATTTAAATTGGCCTTGTGGAGACCAGTTATATGAGCCCGAACTGGAAAGGTTTACTAGCAGCCACTTAGGATTTCTTTAAGCCACCTCCTCACTTCATCATCAGATCACCTGTCATTTCTGTATTGTCATGGGTCCTTAATAAACGATAACTTTTCAAATAAATTTGACGACTCAAAGTAGTTAAAATTTTCGTTCAAATTCAGTTACATAAATTCAGGTGAAACTAATGAAAACGTGTTAAATAGATGCTTTTTTCAGATAAAATCCATACGGCATACGATATGTACCTATGTGAAATTTAATCACGTCGGAGTTGTCCGGGAAAAATCAGACAGCTGGCAACTCTTAACATATACAGACCTACTTATCTACTGTAGCTTCGTTATTTCGTGGTCTATTAAAGAGATCCTTTAATCAAGAATAGCCGTTTATTACTAGAATAATTTTATTTGTGGATACGAACATACTCGTAAATTGATAACGCTTTACGATTGACACTCAGTAAAAGTGTTCACAGGGTGCGAATTTCGTTGGAAATGAGATGGACGAACCATTGAGAGAAAGTATGTTAACTATTGAAGGAGTTCTTTAATTTTAACGTGCAATGCCTGTTTGAGAGATTTTATCCTTAACATAAATAAAATCTTATTGGTTGACTCGGTAAATTAGTGACTTCATTTTATTACATTTTTAGTCGGTAGATTCACGGCTCGGCTACTAAACTTTTTGAAAAACAATGTTACTACCCGTTGTTTTAAAAAATAAAGGAATGTTTCCTTTTAGTAATATTTGGTTCTTACATACTTTAAATTGTTCTTTCCGTCCTGGAAAAAAAATCTTTTAGGGATAAGCAGTACCTTTGTACATATTTACTTGAGTTTTCCCTTTTTATTTCCATGACTTCATAAATATTTAAATGAAATAATTTATTTATTTTCCTTCCATGGTCCATTCGTTCTTTATACCCTATAAAGTTCGTATAAAAGTAATAGTTTAGGTCACAAGCCATCAACTCCTATCAAGTTTCTTTCGAGATCGTTATGGAGAACACTTGAACACGCAAGTTTCGATAGCCTCAAATTGGCCACAAAAGGCCAAAACCTTACCTTCAAAAAGCCTTCGAAATTAATTTAAATCAAGATCGATCCGCCTAGTTTTAATCCAATTCATGGTAACATAATTACATCTGTATAGTGGTAAGCTACCTATAAACTGGTGTGACTTAATTTGAAAATTGTTTCACAATGTTTGTTAGGCGGAGAAGCAGTGTTTGGCAGATGAGAACTACGCCAGACGGTCTAGCCGGACTGATCGGACGACGCGGATGCTACTAGCAGTCCTGGGTCTGTTCCTCTCCACTGAGGTCCCGCAAGGACTTTTAGGCCTCGTCAGTGCACTAGCGCCGGAATTTTTCAAGAACTGTTACAGCATGTTCGGTATGTAATTAGATTGGTTTTTATGGATATATTAATAACAGTAGTCTCCTCCAGCAGAACTGGTGTTTTTTTATGGTACGTGAGTACGAGCCTTTAACTCAAGTATTCCGGCATCCACATTTCCCCAGACGAAACAGACGTAAGAGAAACTTCTCATACTGAAATTTTATATACCATGATTTATACTATGATTCCATGATATTTTATATGCCATTATATGGCAAATGTGACATATAAATGCAAACATTTTTTTTAAAACTACATTTATCGTAATTTAGCTCTAAACCTGCGTAAGAATTTTGTACCTACAGTTTTTTTTAACAAGGACTTTTGTCAACAAAAAAAACTTTCAAGTATTTTGACTATCAAGCCGACTTCATCAACAACCATAACAACGTAAGACTATTTTAATTAAGACTATTTTAGATTTGCGGCGATTTTTTTGCATCCGGTACGTTTTTATACGTTTTTACAACTGCGATAAAACAACTTGCTGAACCTATAAAAAGTCAAGCAGCATTATTTTGTTATGTAACCCCAGTAAAAATAACACAACCACGCTGACAACGTAAGCACAACATCATAACTCATGTGTTGTAACTACCCTGTAGAATAATATGGTAATTTTATGACGATTTTATATTCGATAGCACGTGTGAGAACTTATGATCCTGGTCGAGATCGCGCAATATCCGTATCTGATTGTTCAGTAAAGTAGATTTATAAATATTGTATCTACAACTTTTTATTTCCCTTCAAACCTACCTCACTTTTTCAGCATCACCCAGGGTCATCTGGAGGACATTGATATTTAAGATCAAACAAATAAAAATTGTATTATATTGTATTTGGCGTACCTACATAGTAGTTAAACACAGATGTTACTATTTAAATAAATTTACTATATTCCTATCAAGGTATGTGAAATAGTTATGTTAGGAACTACATAATACACAAAATAAGACAACTATCATACAAATATTTAAACAATAATAGATATTCATAATAACCAAAATTTTAGAATTGTGTTCCTAATTTAGAACTTAAAGAATGTGGATTTGTTATACAAAAATTAATTATTCCTCTAAAAAAAAAGAATTATTTAAAAAATATATGTACCTACTTGTAAAGTCATAAAAAAAATAGATATGAAAGCTCGGTTTTATATCTATTTTTTTTAGAATTCTTTGTACAATGTACATATTACAACAAAGAAAATTTTATACTCACTATTGTTGAGGCATGATAAGCCATATAATTGCTAATTTTTCAAAACTTCAGTCAAAGGAAATTGTTATGAAACCAATAATCTTTATCGGGTTTTGAAAATAAAAGTTAATATAAAAAAGCGTTTTATTCATTGTACAAAGATTTGAAAGCAATATTTGACAACCAGAATGATTAAAATCATGACGAAGCGAATGTACAGAATTCACATACATATACAACAATGTGTATTGTTATGTTCAATACAATGTTAACAGACATTTCCTGATTTCGGATATATTCAATATCGAAAGAGCTTTTGTTTGACGTCGTATGATATCGATAATGTAGGCATTATGTAATTAGTGTCAAATGTTACAAACTTTACAAGGCAAAGAAAAATCCCTAATTATGATGTTTTTTTTGCAGTAGCACGGTAGTGGAGTGGGGCTGAAATGAGATTACCATAAAATCTCATTTACAAAAAGCTACTAGATAAACAATGCGACAAAAAAAAAATGCTCCAACCTTTGTTTTCATATTTTTATGTGATAGTTTACACCGACTACAGAAAATCCTACTTATTAAATTCCCAATATTGACATCTTCTCGTGTAATTATTGACATGCTGTTAAAGACCTTTTAAAAAATATCTCTTTTTCGGCATCAACAAATAATCTATTTACCTAAATCATAATTATTAATAAAAATTTCAAATTACATTTGGAGTTTAATTGAAAGTGTAAATACCTTCGTTTTATCTACTAGACTCTGCCTATAAAAACACATATTTATATACTTCTGTCGAAAGTCTAGACTGAACAAAACCATATAAAACAGTACATAATTTCGGCAGAATGTCACCAAAAAATAAAAACAAAATTTTTTTAGTTACGCGACGGTAGCTGCTACATACATTTCTTTATCTTCTTACTTAATTTACTTCAACGGTTTTGTGTATGGGCGTCATTCTCTATTGAGTGGGGCTTAACTGAAAACCACAATGTTTTTACTTATGCAGTGTTGGAACTTGAGCAAAGATTTACTCATGTGCATTTGGTAGCAAATTTTCTCGTTTAAAATTTCTTAAGACATTTCTCACTGTTTTCTCAGGCACGTCTAAGAAATTCGTGTTGTTTTACGAGTTAAGTCTGTGATTGATTGTAAGTACCTACCTAGTTACAATAAGAAGATAACACCAACAAATAACAACGAAATTCTCTTTATTGTACAACAGCATACCAAAGTAAATAATGCATATCTACTAGTTTTCTCTAAATA
>DWQK01001537.1:0-15360 GCA_018231225.1 Noctuana stator
GAGCAAACATTCTATTCAATTAGCCATTTGGCCATTTGGAGGGCAATTTGCATAGACGATAATGTTATCACTGCTCCATAAACATAAATTGGACATTGTTGTCCTAGGTTTGAATGCGGATAAAGTTGGAATCATAAATTGATATAAGAGTGTGTATTAATTGCTTTCATCACAATAGTTTTGCCCCTTTAAACTACCTATTTGGGAGGATTACTTTACAATTCACAGATTTAGTTTATTGATTCTGGATTCACTTTCAGAAAATCTTCAAAATGAAAAGGAAAAATTATAGCCAGAAATTTATAAATTTCTCTTCGTAGTTCAATTAGTAATTTCTTCGACGTCTATTTTAAGTTATGGCAATTGTATAGTTTTTTACACTAGACCATATAAATTTACAAAGGTTCGTAATTTTTTAAGACATACCTACCTAATATCGATTCATAGTGTAAATACTTGTTTGTAGTTGTCTTTTTTGTTTTGTTGTCCAGCGTTTAAGGCTGTTGCTACCGCGATAAGCTATATCACTGTCTATACATGCATTCTTAGACTTTAATTACCAATACGGCATTTGTTTGTTATTGATAAAACTGAATCTAAATTCAGGAAGCGAGACGTGACGTGGGGCGGCGCGCGCGTCCGCCGGCCGGCGAGCGGCGCGGCTAGCCAACGCGCCGCGTGTTGAGGCAGGCCAGCCAGACCACACTCGTCATCATTGTATCGTCAGCATAGTTATATAAATTAAAATACTTAATTATGAAAATTTTGATTAGTTGGCACATAAACCTAATTGTTAAGTACGTTTACTACTTTCCCTTACTTCGTTGTAGACCATGAAACGTAGGTATTGCTAAAGCGTTCTCTAAAATTTTCGTTTTATGAAAGTATTTGCATTGTTTTACCGCCAGCCGGTTTGAGTAAATATTCCTGTTTGTTATATAACTTATAAATGCCTGATAGACCCTTGACGTTCAGCTATTTGAAAAATCCACGGACTTTATATAGGTGAATTCAATCCAAGTCGATCTAAATAAAAACTAAATAATAATAAATAAAGAATAATAATAAATAATAATAAAATTAAATAATAATAATAACTAAATGGAAATAACTTAATAATATTAACAGAGTAAGTATGTAAGCTATTGTAAGCTATAGATGTCTAAGAGCCTACTTAAAGTAAGTAGGTACACAAGTCTTTTAAAAGTATGTTTTAAAAGTTGTTTTTAAAACCTACTAACGCAGTAACGTTAGATATTAAATAATTAGAATGATTTAATCAATCCAAATAAATTAATCAAAAGTTTTTCATATCTTCGTATTGAAATTATATTATTCTTGTGGTATCAGTCGACAATAGGTATAAATATGGAATTGTTCATAACTTGTTATGTGCTGTGTTTTTTATATGTGTTTTACTATTAAAATTCAAAGAAACGAATTGTTTTTAAATTAAATTTTCTTCTGACGCTACCTGTAAGTCGTGTCTGACGGTACATAAGCTCTATGTACCTATAGTATATAGTGAGTAACGGGAAGCGATGCGCTTGCGCATCGCATCGGCACAGTCGATGCTATCACTGTTAAATAAGACGATTTTTACGATACCATCTTACAATTTTTATCTTTGAGCTCAGGGTTTTGAGTTTTATTTTTATAAAAATTAGCGTTAGTGATAAATGTAAGTACCTAATCAAAATGTCATAGGCAGGTATGAAACAAGGCGGAGTTTTAAATTACGCATGCCTCAAGAAAACTTTCTACATTTGTATTTTCTACTGTTTGCTTACCAACCTACCTATTCATCTGGTTTTTTTTCTGCAAATTATGCTTCGTCCCTGTCTAGAGAGCTTCCGGTGGAATAACAGTGTAGTTATAGCTAAAATAATTGTATTTTCTAAAACACACTTACCTACCTATATATTGTATTATAGTGACACTCGCCAAGTTTGCCTTTTTAGGCATACCAATCTACATCTTAGCTACCACTGTCGGTGTACCACATAAATTAAATTCCTTTTTCCTAAGTGGAATCCAAAATTTAAATCATGTAACTAAATCATAGTATAGTCGGCTCGGTCGAGAGCCGAGACATTGGATAGCTAGTTTCGGCATGGCCGGGGGAAGGACATAGGCGCGGGGGAGGCGTCAAAAGTGCAATGTCCTCGCCAACATCGTCAGATGCCTTCCCGACTTCTCTGCCCGGTTATCTACTCGACGAATTTTATACAACGTACTTGAGTCCTTGCTTGAGTCTGTTTTGGCCCCCACCAAGGAATGGAAAATTTTAATCAATTTGTGAGCGTAGCTAAGTAGATATATTTAACACTGAGACCATTGTTTCGTTTCGTACAACATTAAATAAGGTTTTAACGTATGTATAAAACATTTTGTATAAAAATTTTATCAGTCTTCTTCACATGAATTGTAATTACGTCAAATCTCAGACCCCTCCATGCGCCTTAAGGTGCTAAAAAGAAATCCAAAATTCTCGCTTTACGAAGGTATTAAAATACAGCTAATCTACGCTATCTTAGAGGTAGAAGTTTTGCGGTGAAGTTCGTACCTTTCCAAAAGCATCATTACATCGTATTTTGTAAATAGGTACCTATATCCCTACTTATAATTATGGCTCGCTTAAATATGGCTTGAATATTATGTACCTACCTATGTGCTTGTGCACCTCTACGCGTAATTACAAGCGTTTGGCTACAATCTCCCCTAATGTACATCGGTGTCGATGACCAAGCCAAGGGAAGCTGAAGCCATAAAAATTACCACTAACCAGGACGAGGGTGAAGCCAGCAATTTTTTTGGAAGTTAGGCTGTACCTATTTATTGTGTTTGGGGTTATGCGTACCTATTCATAATAAAATACACCAGGAACAAATATATTGGAAACTGCTATTAGGTAGTTAACAAAGTAATTCAAGTTTCAATTCGCATCTTTATTCTATCAACAACTATCCCTATGCTGAATTGCATCGATAATTGATACCTAATGGAGATTTTACAACCCTCCTGTAGTTGAGCAATTTTTTTACAACGCGACATTTACATTACAAATAGACAGATATTGTTAGTGCTGTTATCGACATAGACAAAATAGCAATATAATCATGTTATTTCGTTTATTACCTATAGGGTTGGTATATTGATGCCAGTATGCATAGTATTATTTAACTATGAATGACCTAATCGATTAATTATAAAAAAATACAATTAGTGTTTTTGTATTTCAGTTGTACCTATTTGCAAGTTAATGCAGAACTATAAGTTTGGCAAAAATAAATTAGGTATGTACTAGGCGATACTAAAATACTCTTTAGTAGATAGATTTTATTTGTCATAATAAAACGAAAACAATACACGTCCTTATCGCAAATTTCGGTGTCTAATGGATGATGCACACTTTGCTGTTATCTGACTTTTAATGGAGTATTCGCAATTAAGAATCGATTAAAAGTCGAAAGGGTCACGTTTGCCAACGTTAGTCACGACGACAACAAAATTCGTAGTAGAGATATTTTACTTCAAATAAATGTGGTGTGCTGCGATTTTTATCTTTTTATAGTGATCCGTGACATTACTTAAATTGCTGATTCCATTTGAATGGGTTTTTATGGTCTTTCATGTGTATAACAGATAATGATTCCGTTAAATAGTAACGGCTATTTGAATGTTTCATTGATCCACAGGCATAGAGTAAGAAAGAGAGTCACTTAAGTCACAATTAGTTACTTTACGTAAATAAGTGATGGTCATAGATGACCGTTAATAAAACAAAGTCTATTTTTCAAAAGTCCTAGTAACCGAGTTCTTGTTGTCATAGAGACGTGAGTGTGGAGGCGATGCGACAGTGACGGCGCGGGCCGGGGGCTGGAGTCTTGACCTTGGGGCAGGATCGAGCGGAGTGCGCGGTCCCTGACCTGACTATTTCGAGTGGCAAGTGCAGCGAGCCGCGCTGCATGCAATGTGCATACCGAAATAGCCGCTTGGTCCGATGCCCCGCCCGCGCCCACGCCTGAGCCCGCCTCTCCGCACCATGCAGGATATCATCCTACACTCACTTACCTCAATACTCCATAGTTCCATACAGCTTTCGAATGATTAGACTTCGAGAGCATTAGTCTGTAATGTTCTATGTTGAATATGCACTCGTACCTACTCTACCAGTTTACGAGTATAACAACTATGTTGCTTTTTACATTTGGAAACGGATCCTTTATTACTTAGTTAATTAGAGATAGGTGTATGTGTCCGCTGTTATAGTTTTAACTTAGCGAAACTATGTCGTGACTAAAATTGAAAAATCTTAATTTACTCTCTCGGTATCCCCATTGTTTTAATTCGAAATAAACGACATACCTTCTGCTAAACATGAAACTACCTACCTACTCAATCAAGAATCAGTTTGCTACAGACTCCTAAAATAATTTTGAGTACGTTACTGATAGCTATTGATCAGTGTTTTTTGAAATTGTTAACAAATTCAAAGTTTAAGTTAGAAACGAGTAATTTTTAATTCCAAAAATTGCGGTAATTGGTTCTTGGCACTGAATCCTAAAAACATATACTTTGGATGTAGCTTAACAAAGTATTGGAGATAATGTCCGCTTGATAGTATAATGTACGGTTAGGAAAATGGTGAGAGCGGCCGGTGTTTGATGGACGAGGGAAAGGGTCACCTCAAGGCTGCAGCTATGCACTTTCACGAGTGGCGCACAGATATTAGAGATGCATCTATTATACTATTATTACTTTAAACGTTCTGTCACATAATATGTGGGATTACACGTTTGGTTTCATAACTTGGAGAAAAATGTAATACTTAGGTAGGTATGTCCGATAATTAATAAATCGTCGTGATACCTAACACTTTCCAACTTGTTACTTGTTCACCTCAGACTATAAATTGCAAGGATCGAATATCTGAGATGTTTTTATTAAAAAACTTCTTATATAAACATCTATAATATATACTTAACGATAAACAATTAACGTACATTTGCCTATAGGTACAGTAACATTATGTAACATACATGTAAAATACATAGTATTGCTGTATATTAGCTATAGATTTATATTAGCAACTTTAATGTATCAGATGCCTCTACATAGTATCTACTCTACCATAACTGTGTCAATATGGGTACATACTATGATACCTACGTTTGATACCAATATTACCTATTATTGTATTACTTATTAGTAGAGTTGTGGCAGTTTTATCTTAAATATTTACTAAATTAATTTACTAAAACGGATAGTGCATAATCTAATGATGTAATATTTGTAAGTAAGATATGTAAACTATGCGTGTGTCGCTATGGATGGTTTCAAAATGTATTGAAGAAATTATGCGTTATCAGATAGTTGCGTTACTTACTGTAACTCATTCCTGGTAGATGCGACAATCAGCCCTATTTTACGCATACATAGAACTTTCACGTTATTGTATTACATGTTGTTTGTATGTGTAACTAATCTATTGCGCCCGCGCCTCGCTCAAGGTCACTGGCCAGCGGTGACGCGGCCTATCGACCAATTTTATTTTTAAAGTCTTGTGTCGCCTGTTTTGATGGAGAATTTCACGTCCACCGACCGCTTTCTATTATTAAACAGCATTGATATACAATAACTATTTTAATATAGAAAAATACTTAAATTAAAACCGCTCTACATTGTATTAATTTACGCATTTATTGCTATGTTGTCTTCTAATATGGTCTACATACATTAAACCTGGTAGTAGTAGTCATAGTATCAGTAGGTGCTATAGAGTATTTCCGAATATAAAAAGTGTAGAATTTGTCGTCAATTTGAAATTATTCTAAAATAAAAATAAAAATATGTTATCTTCATTCTTTAGTAATATTCAAAATTGCTTATTTAAGTTTGCAAAACTAAATTCATATGTGCACAATACGATAGTTGCGTAAGCAATACTTACACTAGCAACGTGAACGACAGGATGCATCAACGTACTCGTAATATTCTCTGGGAAGAAAAGAAGCATAGATTGAGGGGGGAGGGGGAGGTATGAGGGTGGACTTGGACGCGACGGGTTCTGCCGAATGACTTTGTAGCGTCCGGGAGCGCGGCCAACGACCTGCCCAATCTCCGCTGCATTAGCATAGCGAGCAATATTTGTGTCTACTTGTCTAGTCATGTGATGGTGTGTGTGCTTCGGGTGTGGTGTGGGTGTTGCGCCCGCGTCGCTAGTGCGCCCTTCTCGCAAAGCTGGGACTGGGGCCGCCTTTGATTCTATTATGATATATTTATTCATCTTACTTAATAAACCTTCTGTGATTTTAAAGTTAAATTGTATTCTACTGGGCATGCAAATTTTTATTTTCTCAAGTTTACTACAACCATATTAATCATTAATTCAAATTACTCGTACTTTTGAAACTGTTCGTACCTATACAATTTCTTGCAAACAGCATAATAATATTACTGTAGCGCTGTATTTCATAATTAATTCATTACACACATTTCATATGCATAATTTTCTAGGAATGCAACTCTTTTTAAAAGTTACCAATCTATTCACTGCGGAGCGTTGTCGAGTAGTCGACTCACACTAACATATCATACCTATGCGTGTATATTGTTTGTCATAAATGCGTTGTATGTGTGCGCGTGCGGGAACGCGGAATGCGGCGACGACGTTGATATAATTTTTTTTGTGTGTGCACCACACTTTGATAAAAAGATCAAGTTCAAAGGGGCAACTGTCTTCTTAGATATACCTACAATATTAGAAACATACTTAATCGAGACTTCAAATAAAAATCCTAATTGATTCTTTCAATAGCATCAACGACCAATTTTCGCGAAAGATCGACTCGATCGATCAAATAATCGACTTATTTTCATTATTAACAGATTATAAATTAATAATCAATAATTAGCTAAGAATGGGTAAGTAAGGCCTTACAATTATAATTTGTAGACATTACAAAAATAAAGTGCGAAACTTGCAAAATTAAACAAAGAACACAAATAATCTGTTTATTGAACGCATAATCGCGATCGGTAGCACGTGCCATTCTTTACAAATTGCAAATTGACGACTCATTGCAAAAAAATTGTAACTATTTGCATACAGCTATTCTGAATGGTGATCATCTTCGCGCTAAGTCCTCTATTGAACGTTGAAGCCTTTGCCATAACAATGGACCCTTTTCGTACCTGCGAAGTTTTTTTCCACGTTTATTTTAACGCTCGTAAAACTAGTCATTGCGTAATTTTCTGCATTGTGTAAACCCTTTCCGTTTGTTTTTATTATACTCCTTTATCTAAACTATGAACATCTTTCGTCGGTGCTTTTGCGGAGTTGTGCAATATTTGAGGTGTATTGTAAAATAATAAAAATTACGCTGTTCCCCACAGAAAGTTGTGTTGCAGTAAAGGGTTTAATGTTGTGGGCTTGAGTTTCTCTTTTATTTGGCGATCGGATGGCATTTAAACATTATAACGGTACTTTCTTATGGTATGCCATTTCATCTTTATGTAGTTGTAACAAAACGTCAAGAAAGTGTATAAAGACTGTCAATTTATCAAATATTTATGTATATGTGGAATATTTACGTAATGCAAATGAGATTTGCGTCAAGTATTATGAATAAGATAAGGCGTAAAGATCAGCGATAAAATCAGATACTATAAAGTACTCGTAAGTATAGTAAAGGAACCTATATTAATAAATGTATGTCGATTAGACGAAAGATTCTTCATCAAGTCGTATGTACCTATATACGTATGTACCTAGTATGTGTGACAAAAGGTGCAATGAAACACCGAATATTTAGATCTTGCGAGATTGAAATTCCCAGTCTTTAGATACCTATACGTTTTTACTGTGTAAATTCTTTAAAAATGTTGTGCTATTTTTAGCGAACACAAATAAAGCAAGTATGTACCTAGATTTAACAGAGTTGTCATTTTCGAATGGTGCTAAAACTCTTAGATACTTTAATGGGCCTTTCTATCCGGATTTAAAAAGAGTTGTTTTAAAAACCTAACTGTTTCCTGAGAATAAAACTTTCTAACAATGAAATTTCTTATCTGCTATGGCGCTTATGTACAAGGATGCCGAAATTTTATTTCAGCGTTTTCAAAGGAGCCGCTTTTATGACGTGTTGCAGAGCCTTTCTCCGACCACCCATTAATTTTTGCATAACTTTTTCGCATTTCTTATCACCGTAACGTAACGTAACGGTTTGTTTTCGAACTCTCAAATAGGTATTTACTTATGCATGTAAAGAATTTTAAAAAGTTAAAAAAATGTTGTTATTATAACAAAGAGGTTTCAAAGCCAATTGTTAATTTATCCCTAGAATCTCGTTAACCTATGCGTGCAAAGGTTTTGGCTTCAAGAATTTGTTTTTGCATATTGCAACAATGTGTTAAGTATAATGTAGACTATTGTCGGTATATCTACCTATACAAGTATAATACAACTCGAGGAAAACTAACATTATTTTAATGCATGTAGGAAATACGTAACTGTGTTAAAAACAAGAACGTGTAGGTAGATAGATACCTACCTCTGTTTTAGTTTATTATTGATATAGGTAGATGCTTTGAATTTTGATACGTAATGAGACATCAGCAATATTGATTATGACCCATTAAATCGGTCCTACGAAAATAAAAGTTCACTTCCATCCATCAAATGCCTATAAGCTACGCGTCCAAATCGCCTTAGTCCATTACTCGAAGCACGGCAATTTGAGGGAAGTGTACCTATAGAAAAACATTTTACTATTTGACATGGCCGAAGCAAATGACAAAAGTCAATCTACACATCAATCGCCAAACATAGGAAATTCGGGAGGTAGCACGCGACTACTCAATAATGTACGAAATATCGATGTGGGCCATCGCCTCCACCGTGCCATGCGTGGACTTCGACACATCCCTGGCCAAATGTTATTTTAAACCGGATACTAATAACATATACGAGGGTACTCACACCTATACTTACAGTATGTAGGTGTAGGTATACACAGTAGGCATAAGGTACTTTTTATCAATCTTCACCTGTAACCATACTTCACCTGTTTACACACCTCACATAATGTTAAGAAATGCAACAATACTATAGCTAATCTACTTTAATGACATACCTACATAAAAATGCGAAACTAAAATTTTAACTTCACGTTACTTCACTTGTGAAGTTAAAAATAAGTTAAAAAGAACATTAACAGACTTTCGTGATGACCTTTAAAATGTTAATTACCATTAGTCATATAATATAGAGTTATAGTTACGTAGAATTAATGATTATTTACGATTAATCCTACTTATTAAACCACTTGACAATATACAAATTAATTTGAAAATGGCAAAAGGCATTTCGTAACGCTCAATCTTGTTTAAAATATGTGTTCAATCAGTAGGCTGTGTTTTTCTTGGTCGTCTTGCGTCACGCGTGGACATTATGTTTATCTAGTTTAACGAAGAAACCTTAAGTTGTGTGTGTATCGATACATGAATTTCATGATGTTGACTTTGGTGACACAAGGTGGCCGGCCGTAGCAGGCAGTGTGGAAGGGGGTGCCAAATGACACGTACCTATCAATTATTCACACAAATTTTCCTGCCACATTTGCGTGTAGAAGACAAATGTTGCCGCTTATAAGCGCTAAGGCCGAAAATGTTTCTCTATAATTACGAATGCTCTACGACTTCGCCTAATCAATTCAGCACTGGCCTGCTTCTAAAGGGCACTTGAATTTAACATTAATGATACGAAATAGAGCATTGTAAAGGGACATTTCGTGACTTCGGTAAAGATACGTTTTAAGAATGAATATTTTTAGTAGAAGTAATCATTTTAAATGTAATAAATACCTATTTTTTATCTGATAGTACTTACGTAACATATACCTACCTTCCTAAATAGTAAAATAAATAACCTACTACAATACATAATAAATAAATTTTTTCGTATGGAAATTTTAAATTATGATTATTAAAACACCTACGGTACCCCTTGCCTCACGATTTAATTGCTTGTATAAATTGATAATAAAGATTTATCTAACGTACCTACTCGTATCTACCTATTTGAATGAGTATGCAAAAAAATACAAAAATGGATTTTATGTAATTACAAAATACAAAATTTAAAAGCACTGAAAATCAAGAACTGTAATTTAAGTAGGTACCTATTACCAAATTTGGCAGGTGTTAGCAGTTAGGTATGATACATTTTTTACAGCGAAAGTGTTTTTTCGCGATTGAGATATACCTATTAGGTCAAAGCATTTAATGCGTAAGTGTTTTAAGATATAAAAATCGTATTGATAAACAATTGCTCGTAGGGTGGTGGCGCGGCTAGCCTCCCCTATCAAAGTATCAATTATTCATCGCACTTATTTTGGTCACGAGGACACTGCCACTGACAACCACTGTGCGTTCTCAGCAACGCGTAAAAGGGGTTCAAATAGGACTATTAAACATAATTATTAATTACAATTTTAGAAAGCATAGAAATAAATCAAGGTGTTGTAGGTAGGTAAGATAACGAAAGCTAACGAAAGATAACGAGACAGCTTCAGAAGACATCCGAATCCTCTCTCTTGCTAGTTTTTATTGTATTATATATTTGTTGTAATGTATACCTATGTATTTTAAGCTAATTGCGCAATGTCCTTGAACACTTCCAACTCCACTTCCAACCAAAAAAAAATGCAAAACATAAGTGGATAATAATAATTTTGTGCATAATCAATAATTTTTATTAGTAGGTTCCGACTTAGGTATTCGAATTTCATTAGTTACCTATAACTACCTATAAACATCCAGGAAGCACAATGCTACAAAGGAACTAAACGTAATACATCTATTTTGTATTATTTATAGATATCGTTTATTATTATCATCACAAAACTGCGCAAAAACAGGCAAATAAACAGAGTAGTTTGATTCCTTCCGCCTTTTCAATCTATTATCGCCGTGATAATATAATGTAGCGCAAAAACAACGTAGGTATTTATTATACCAGGCGCACAGCGCGTATCTGCGTCTCAAGGAGTTTGCGAAACAGAATTGTGTATCGCGAATTGGCCACGCCCCACCCGCCAAAATGATTCACTCGCTATCATATAACATAGATAATACCTACAGGCAATCTTGCTGTGTGAACATTCTGTATATACAAAAATAGACGCTACTACTCGGCAAGGTTAAATCTGTTTATTTTTTTTATGTTTTTAATTATTAAATTCTTGTTTATATAAAAACAAGAAAACCATTGCAGTCGCAGTGCTACATGTAGAGCTTTTTCGTGGTTGTGAACTGACAAGGCCATAGTCCATCACTCTGATAAGTATTGGTTGCTTGTGCTTCATAATACTGTAATGCTAGAACTTGTACAGTTAGCTTGGAAAGTTACCACCGCCGCCTTTGTTGCTAGGCAAGCAAGTTCTAGTGTTTCGGTTGAGGAGGAGTGGATGACGAAGATGCTTTGGCGACCACGTTTGTCGTCATGGATTGAATCCATCGCAGGCAATCACACCATTGGAAGTTAGATATAGGTATCGAACGTATCGCCTCACAGTACCTACCTACAAATCTGTTACTTAAATATTAAGCGGTTGGTACATAATTAAGTAAAAATGTTTATGAGGACCTGATAAAGAATTATAAGCTATCACTAATACATATGAGCAAACACTTTAAATATTATTTTAGCTTGTAAAAGACTTGACTACCTATATGTATTTATAAAAATAAACTAGGTAGGTACCTACGTTATGATTTCGTCATCGAAAACACGAGTTTGTTATTTTATAATTGATCTTTTAATTTGATTATTTTTAATATAAATTATACCTACGACATACGGTTTTCTAACATACCTATTTAATTACCACGCTTACATATAAATATATTACTAAAATGTTATTCAATAATGCTGTATCGTATGTAGCGCAACTTTATTTCATACTCTACTCTACTAGGTACATAAAGGATATTGTGAACAATCCTACTTAAATTTATATTTTTGATTTACCTACCTACTGTGTTAATATTTTACGTTGGAATAAATCATCACTAATCACGTTTATGGCTAAAGATTCTTTTAACAATAGGTATTCACTTATAGCAACTTATCAAGTATGTAACAATATTATTTACTTATTGTAATTTACAAATGTAATTTATTTATATACTTTTCCAATATATACTTTTCCAAATTTCTTATAAAAATAACTAATATTATAATTAAGAATACTTTAGGTATAAACATGCCATGATAAACACGTGAAAATTATCAACATCAGGAAATAAAACTCCGATAAAAATAATAAAAACAAGACAAAACCAGTTTGCGAACGCGTCTGGCGAAGTTTTCGCAGACATAAATATAATGATCACCTTGAATCTTATGATCGCCTAGTACAAATGTGCGAATTTTTCGTAACTTCGCAGTCTCTTTATTACAAAAACAACATATTTAAGAGCACGCCGTCTTGGGAATTATTTTCATTGTTGTGTCATCATTCTAGTTGAAAGCTGGACTGCATAATAAAGGAGGATGTCGCACTACTTATTATTTAAACGACCATGCAATTCTTTGTAGGTCGGGGATACCCTCTCAATTATCTATCTGGCTTTGGTTTGCAGATTTTTTGCCAGACAGACAGATCATTGACCGTGTGGCGATGTGTGTGTTACATGCTAATGATGCAAATATATAGTATGTATGTATTTAATGTGTATTAATAGAGGTACACATTCGTAACAACGAGCACACCGCGTCTAGTGTGTGTGCGCGCCTAGTACGAGATAAATGTATGAGAAGAACTTTTATAAGGTTTTACAATTTTATTTAGGAGCAATAAAAAATGACCACGGCAAATTTATGTGCAATATCAACACGGACAGTGTGTTATCTCCTTTAACGTTCCCGTTATCAGACGAACGCACTTTATCTGCGCGTACGCATCGTGCGTGCGCATTGCATTTCGCGCGATACGCACTCCGTCTCATCGCACGTTTCCTATAATGTTGCATAGTAGACGATTACTTTCGCAAACTAGTTACTTATATTTATAAATTACAATACGTGATCATTATTGGGAAATACATGCGTTACGCATTTTTGTAATTATGAAAAATAAATTAAAACATATTAACGCTCAGTGAAATGTTGACATAACTTGCATTACAGCCTAGAAATTTGTGACATGGCATACCATATGTCCATTTAGATAGATATATTATATAGATATATCTTTGTATATAGATAGCATTTAAGTAAATTTACGAAAATTTAGGTTGTGTGGATATTGATGTAAGCAATTAATATACCTATTAAAAGTCAACAAATATTTAAAAATAGGTACATCATAGTTTTCTTTTTATCTCGTAAACTAATAAACACAGTACCTATTACATTTACTATGGGTCTCTTTACAAAAAAAATGAATTTTAATACGTATCCTGTGTGCCATATACAATTGTTTGTATCCCATATAGTACTCGTATGTATATGTTCTGTGGTATACGAGTATTATTATTAAAGTTTAGCAATACGTGGTTGGCGGGTTTCAGAGATATGGCGGTGAATACTAGCTATAGATAATGCTATCGGTACCGAGAACCTAATGCATTGCGATAAAACGCGATAACGAAATGACAAATTGCAATATTGGGAACGAAAACTACCAAAAATGCACTGTATATGGTATCGTATAAAAGGACTTGGATGATATGAAGTTACAAACATGAAAATTACGTTTAATTTACCTATTATTACTACGTTTGCATAAAACCTACTTCGAAATTGGCGCATTATTTTATTATATTGATCAAGGAAACTAAAATTTACTTAACTTAACAGCTGAAAAATATTTTCTACCATGTCGTATTTTCTTATGCTTATCTCACAATGCATAGGTGCCTATTTTTATAGGAAAAAGGGATCAAGTCATATTTGGCAACATTATTGTGGTTATGGGCAATCGCTTTTGATATATAAATGTAAAAAGGGGTTTATTCTAAGCCTTTTGAAGCGGGTCGAATTGGGTATGGACAGGAAGATACATTCGCTTGTTTTTTGCTGTTATTTCTGTAATAAAACTGTCAGTGTATATTACGTTGAAGTGTAATTTAAGGCATGTAAAGGGAAGGCCCAAGAATTTTTGCTACAACACGGTCACTTCTCCAAGAGCTAAATATGCTCTTAAGTTTTTAATTGATCAGGTGATCGTTTTTGTTTATCCTGTACCTTTATTTCTTTTTGGAATTAATATAATGAATGTCCAAGCAATTTGATTACAATTGCAACTGATATAAATCGATTGAAATAGTTGAACTTCATACCAAGTAATTTTTGTGAAAAAATCGGAGATACTGTTTCGCAACTCTTCAATGCGATTGCCGGTTTTTTTTAATTAAAAAAAATTATTAAAGTTGAGGTACTATCTACCAAAAGTTGATGAAGATTAAGAAATTAGTTTATGAAAACAGCAACATTTTGGACATCTGATTTTAAGAATCTAAAATAAAAAGTAGTGCAGTAGTTTCTAACTACTATACTCAGTACAATATTACACGTACTTTTAATATTGTTAACCAATAATTATAGGATACAATTGTATGGAGTCTATTTGTTGTAAAATCACCCTACAATGTTTACCCTAGCGGACAGGCTCTCGACAAAACGGCGCTATTATAATAAAAATACAATTTTGGCCACAACCCCATGTCAACATTAGGGGTGCATGCGAATAAAACACTTGTAACTTATCATGTTTTTTTTCGTAGCATATGTTGGTCGCGAAGCACCATTACATTAGGCTAATATTATTAAAGCTTTAGGTATGATAAAAGAGTATTGAAAGATGTTTATTGTTTTGGAACTTTCTATTGTTTATTAATTGTTATTGTGGTTAATCACATTCATTATCTCTGGTTTTTGGGCAAACGAAACTTGATGGACGTATAGAATAAATAGACAAATTTCAATTTATTCAGATAAATTAAGTGTGGTTTGTAGAATTACAGGAACTTGATCGATAAAATCTATAAAGAAACTGCCTCAAGATAACCAAATCACATCAGTTGAGAAGTAGGTATTTCTCTTTAAGAAGGTTACATTGAGGTACTAATAGAGCATCATATTCACAAAAAACGTAGTCGTCAAGACTACGTTTTTTGCATCAAAACTAGTTTTGTATTCTACCTTGTCGCAGTACTATTGATATACAGATATTACATATTGCCCCATTCTTTTTAATTTACCCACGTGTTTGATTGTCATATGAAATACGAGCTTGCTGCGAATGATACCCGTAATTATAGCCTATCACGGTGCCATCTATTCGCACTGGG